>JAUCNQ010093891.1:0-12125 GCA_032352715.1 Bougainvillia muscus | reverse complement strand
ACTTAATCACTCTGGAGTGCTTTACTGCATCTGTAAAGTCGTTGAAAATCAACAGAAACAGTAGGGGTCCCAAAATTAACCCCTGTGGGACGCCTGAGTGAAAAGTGACTGCTGAGTGAGAAGTTACATCATCCCTAAGAAGCTCCTTAGCAATTTATGGTTGGTGGGTTAGCTGATGTCGCGAAGGCTGTCGACTTTGCTTGGACTTGGTTTCATCATATATATCTATGGTTTCATCCTCTCTGCTGAAAATATGCATTCAAAGTATTCGAGGCTGTGTTTATCAAAAGGACACTTTTTTAAGTTTAACGTTATTCCTTTTTCTGATAGATAGTCTCTTTAAAACTCGAGCTAAGATTTTATCATGTTCTTCTGTGTTTTTATCAAATATGAGTATGTCGTCAGCTATGTTAACAGCACCGTCTATGTCAGGACAATATTGATCGAAGGGTGTGTTGGAGTTCCTCGGCGGCGCTGTTGGCTCCAAATATTAAACGTTTATACTGCATGACTTTATTCTGCGTGCGAAAAGCGGTTATGTATCTGCAGGATTCGTCAAGTTCTAGTTGGTGGAAAGCTGCATTCAGGTCAAGTTTTGTGAATTGCTTGCTGTCCTTCAGCTTAACTGGGAGATCATCGATGATGGGTGTTGGAGAACGTGTTCGTGTAATTGATTTGTTTGCGCATCTCATATTGAGACATGTACGTATATTGCTATTACCTTTGGGTACGAAGACAATCGGGGTCAGCCATGGTGTTGGTTGTCCTTTTACTTCCTCTATGATGTCATGTTGTTCTAATTTGTCAATCTCCTCTTGTACTTTTCTTCGTAAGGCAAAGAGTATGCGTCGTTCTGGTTGAGCTACTGGTGGTACTTTTTCGCCTATGTGTAACTTAATCTTATAATCGGTGAAATGACCAATTTTACTGTTAAACACAGTCCCTTTATAAATTTCAATCATTGGTTGTAATCTAATCGGTAAAACGTTCTTATCTATTTGCTCACTTTTGCTCTTCTTCGTGCTGTTTCTTTGTTAGTTGACGTCATTTGATGGTGTACTGTTTTACTACTCACTGATGCTGCGGTTGATTGATGCTTTAAATTTGTTTCGACTTTGGAAAAGTTTAATAATTTCAGTTCTGCAGCTGTCTCCCCATTCAATAAATTTTTGTGTTCAGTTTCTATTGCATAACAATCCTTGTTGTTATTTTTAGATCGGTTTCAATTAAGAGTTTTATTTTCCCTTTTGTCTGCAACCTAGGTTCGTCTTATGGTCTGATCCGTATGTTATTACTGTTGTTGTTGTTTTTTGTAGGAGTACTTTCCCACCATTTTTTGTTGTTGAATCTCTCAAAGGTATTCAAGTTCAGAACGTTCAGAGCTGAGCCTGTGTCTATCAGGAATCGTATTGGCATGTTTCCTTCGACGATGCCTTGAGTGTAGAATTTTGTAATACTGTTAACTGACTGCCTATCTATAATCTCAGATAAATTTGATTTTGAGTCGCCAGACATGGTGGAATTCACATTAGAATTCTGCGTTTCCTTATTAATGCCTTTCAATTCATCAAGCGAATTCGATTCAGTAAACAGGATAAATAAATTAAGATTGTCCTCGTTTTCGGAATAAGAGTTGGAGGAATCAGAAGTAGCCATCATGTTGTTTACCGAGCGCCTCTCTCGAGGTCTCCTTTCCTTAGAAATGTTCCTACAGCAACGAGAAAAATGTCCAATCTTGTGGCATTGGTTACATTCTTTTCCTTCGGCTGGATAAGGCTTAAAATGTGGGTACGAACCTCCACCTTCGCGAATTTGGCTCAAATTCGCGAAATTAAACTCTCGCGAAAAGTCTAATTAAGCAATTCGCGAAATCAAACTCTCGCGAAAAATTGATTTTCATGATTCTCGAAATTAAATTCCCTCGAAAAATCGTTATTTCACGAAAAAAGTATTTTGAATTTTTTTAAAGGGATGGAAATTCCCTTTTTTAGCTGGAAAACTTGTCTTTCCATAAGAGAAAATTATGAAGATAAACGATTTTGACAAATTCAATTCAACGAAAAATATCAAATATAAATGTTTCGCGAAATTAAATTCCCGCGAAAAATCGGATTTAGCAGAATTCGCGAAATGAAATTACCGCGAATAATCGATTTTTTTCGATTCGCGAAATCAAATTCTAGCGAAAATTTGTTCTCATAAGGTATTTCCTCCACTCGATGAGATTTTACCTCCTCTAGTTTTAAAGATCTTCTAGTCCGATGATACTGTTATTGAAAGCGTACTTTCTGACTTTGTTGTTTGTAACAAATAATTGCCGGATTTATTTTTGCAGATTTCTCTCTAATTAGCCAGAATTTGTCCCCAAAATTCTTCCCACATAAGAAGTGTCATTGTTATCCAGCATTAGAATTTTACTTAAGGTTGTATGTTCCCCACCATTAAAAATAGAGTTTTTCAAATTTTCAACTTTTGTATTTTCGGGACCCTTATCTAGTATTAATGTTGCATGATTAAAAAAATTATTTTTATACCTCAAGTGGATAAATTGCCCTGTGTTTAATTGCCAGTATCATTTTGCCTTAGCAATGTCCCTAGCAACAAGGAAAAGCAGCAGAAAACCCTCCAAAATAAGCCTGTTTCTCCCTTATTCAACCGTAATTATTAAGCCATCATGTCCCCTTGAGTTCAGGGATTTAAAATGTTACTAAAAGTCATACTTTTAAAACAATTATTGCCATGCTCGTTCCCTGCAACGTTAACCTTATTTGTACCGGAGCTTTTTGAGGGTTTAAAAACCGGGGACGTGCTGATTGCACGCACCCCTGTAAGAAATGAATGAAAAGTTCTGTATGTCTGAATTTTTTATGGGGTGTAGCTAGGCCTATAAGGAATCATTTGGTAAAAACAAATCATACTTCAAATGCTTTTATATGTGAAATGTGAAAATATGTGAAAAATTTAACCCTGCGCTATTTGCCCGAAAACTGAATTTTTAAATGTAACTCCCTTGGAAAGATATTTATTTGATATTTTTTCGTCCTATCTTTTAGAGAATGTGTCAAGCTAAAGAAATAAAGTAAAACATTACAAAATATTTGTCATTATTTAGTCAAAATTTATGTTTTTCACAAAAAAACACATCAGCGTCTCTGAAAACGGCTTACTTCTAAAACTCAGGAAGTATAGGTAAAACTTAACTTTTTTTGTATTAATTTCATCAGAATGGTCAATGGTTACTAAAGTTATAAGACTTTTGATTTTTACGAAAAGTACAGCAAGCTTGGATATTTTGACATATTTTGATATGTTGCCCGTCTAATAAAAATATTAAAAGTCATAAAACATTGTTGCCATAAATGCACATGGTTGCCCCAATTCCTATTTTAATTTACTTTTCTGCTTACGGGTTTAAAATTGCCTAAAAACGTTAAAAACGTTCTCAATACGTCGAATTTTTAGCTTTTAACGTAAATATCAGCAGAAATGATAACTACAGAAGTGTCCTTGGTGGAGTTCATTTTTAGCATTGTTGCAGGCTTAAAGCCCGCAACAATGCTAAAAATGCACTCCACCATGCTATCAACTTGAAATTTTCTACACAACTGTCTTTTACATTGAATCATGTTTTGAATCATGCTTTGAACAGATTAAAAAATTTATATACTTTAGTGGTACTTATTTTCGCGGGTACTAATTTTCGCGAGTTTTCGCGAATTTAACCATATTCCCGAAATTAAATACCCACGAAAAGTCCTATAGGAGGCAATCCGCGAAAATAAATACCCGCGAAAAATCCCGAAAATACTAATTCGCGAAAATAAATGTTTGTTTTCTTCAATTTACATTTCAAACATTCATTCTAACTACACTGGACTTGCATCTTGATTAAATGACTGTTCCTTTGTAAAATAAACAAATTTTGCGTAGAAAAGTGCATTTGTCTATTCCAAGATTTGGGCCATTCGTGAAATTTAATACCCGCGAAAAATCCTAAGACTGACAATTCGCGAAAATAAATACCCGCGAATTGAAGTTTATTTGGACTCGCGAAAATAAATACCAGTGAGAATTAGTACTCTTAAGGTATATATTATTTTTGAAAATAATGGGCAGAGCCCGTTGATATTTTCACCTAAAATTTAACGCTGTCCCGCAATCTGCGGTGTAACCGCATTTGAAATGTTTTTGTTAATTTTTTCAGTGCAAAACATTTATTGTCTTATATATAACTACCTTAAGGGTACTTATTTTCGTAGGTTACTAATTTTCGAGAGTTTTCGCGAATTTAACCCTATTCGAGAAATTAAATACCCTCGAAAAGTCCTGTAAAGATAAACCCGCCACAATAAATACCCGCCAAATATCTCGAAAATACTTATTCGCGAAAATAAATTGCTATTTCTTCAATTTGCGATCTCAAACATTCATTCTAACGTCAGTTGCTTTACTGGACTGTGCATCTTGATTTTAAATGACTTTCTTTTATACTGTTCTTTTTTAGGATAAACAATTTTTGCTATTCCAAGATTTGTGTAATTCGTAAAGATTAATACCCGCGAAAAATCCTAAGACTGCCATTTCGCGAAAATAAATACCCGCAAATTGAACTTTTTTTAGACTCGTGAAAATGATTACCCGCGAAAATTAGTACCATTAAGGTGGTATAAAGTTGCATTATGCTATCTTTGTTACGAGATTGACTATATTCTGCTATATTTAACATTTTTCGGGATATAATATTATGCGTATAATTAACTGTTTTTAAATTTTTATTTTAGTGGGGCAATTTTTTTTGCTTCCTTGACAAAATAATTCAATAAAGAGTGCACAATTATGCACAGAGCAAGAATTAGTTTTAATGGTGGGGTACCAACTTAAGCAATTACTTGTGGAGGAATGGATTATATGAAAAATTAAATACCCATAGGCTTCTAATTCTACTGAAACTCTATTTCTACCTTGGAGTTGTCTCAAAAATTTGGTTCTTACGCACATGTCATTTTCATTTCTAGTTACTTTAAAGGTAGAAACTTTCGGGATTTCGCGATATTTGGCCTCATTCAAGAAAAGTTGATCCCGCGAAATATTTGTGATCTATAAATGGCGAAAGTTTATTGTCTCGAAAAAAATGAGATTCAAAAAATTCAAAGTTAAGAAATCTAAAAGTCTTTTTTGTTGTTGTTTTTGATGATAAGAAAAAAAAGTGTGAAACATTTTGCAACGAACACCCTACAGTTTTTTCCCCGAGGAGTATAATTCAAGTAAAAAATTCATTTAAATCGTGAATTCGAGAGAGTCAATTTTTGTGAAAATATCAAAAACAGCTAATTCGTGAAATACGCCAAAATTTCGCGCTTTTTTCGACTTGCGAAAGAGCCTTCCTTTAAAATAGTAAAAGGATTTTTAAATGTCACAGAAAACCAACTTTTCATGATATTTGTATATAACAGGATGAAAAGAAGTTTATATAGACTAACTAACGTCTCGACTGTCTTCCACTGTACGAAAATTGATGTTGTCCATTTGAGCAACCTCCTGCTGTCCGTCGATAACATCCAAAAAATTCTCAGTTTCTTAGAATAATAGGTTGGACTTACTGGATGAGTTTATTAGGTTGCTGAGCTCAAGTGACTAGAGTTTCTTTTAAACCGTCTTCTTATAAAAAAAACAACGTGTAATCTTTGTCTCAAAATTGTTGTCATCATCGTTATTCTTGTCTTTTATGTTTTATCTGAGTTTATATAGATGTTATTCTGACTTTTGTAGCTCAATAAGTATACTCAGACTTTTTTCAGCAATATCCGTTTGTGTCAACACTGGATCAAAACATAGTCATAATCTCAGAGTAATGGAGTGAAATCATCTTTACTTCACTTCATTTCTGTGGTCGTGTATGTACATATTTTTACACCTGACAACTACGATGTATAAATTTCACCGGTAAAGTAGATTTAGCAGTATGGCGCCTTGGTGTAGTATGTCCGGCAGTCTACTGGGTTATGTTTTGAAACAACATGCACTACAATGTACAATGTCCACCACCGGGAAAGTATATGTCATTCACTATACCATAACAGTACTTTCTTGCACATCCTGCACAGAATATTCTTTAATAAAACAGAGTTCTCATTCACTCATATGAGCTTTTTCTTCTGACAAATTGTTCAGCAGCAACTGCTCGTAATAAAATACATATAAAATAGCTAAAAACCCAGCCAAGCTAGATCTGTTGTACTCGCCATCCTCAAAACACTGTGCTAAAGACTGCGGTCGTCCCCAAAACACACAAGCAAGCAGTTACCTTCATCTTCAATTCTAAATAAAAGAGGAACCGTTTTCAGCAGGTTCTGAGTGACTGCCAATTGATTAGAGAGCAAAACATATTTATTTTGGTTTCATGTAGCCTTCGTACGGAATTAGAAAAACACCAGTGTGGTGAGCATGCACCCAATAGAAGCTGATAATTGTTGAAAACTTCTATGTCAACAAACATTTATGAATCTACAGAAATGTACAGTGCAGTTTAAGGGATATTTGTGTAGCTGTCCGAAGATTTATTCACCATCAGATTAAATACTAAATATTAAAAGGCCCCAACACAAAACGCCTTGCATAAACAACTTGTATTTGCCGTGTTACTATCTGTACATTTTGCCACGCACTGTAGTAGAACACTGCTCCTAGGAAGCTATGTGTCATTAATAGTCGCCACTTTGGATCTCTAGGTAGGAAAGGAGAAAATACATACCTTGAAAACAACCGCATCGTATATCAGTAGCCTGTCTGTGTTGTGGGCACTTGCATTCTCGCATTCCCTGATCGATATACCAACTTCAAACTTCAACCAATGCGCCTCTGAGCGATACAAAAACTTCGTAGATTGGGTTCTAAGTGGCATCACATTTTCACGTCCCGTGAAAAAATAAATCAGTAAATTATACGAGGTAAATTGGAAAAGGTCTTCTTTGGTGAGCCTCAGCTGGTATAGCAGGGAATGAAAGGCCCCGACAGTTCTCGATATGTCGAAATTTGTTTATTTATTTTTTTGTTTGAATTTTTTTTTGTTTTTAATGACATGTTTTGCGGTACGAATAATATAAAGGATAGATATTTTCGCGGAAAGAAATTTTTGCGGCAGATGTTTTAGCGGAATTTATTTTCACGATTTTTGCCCTAAATCGCGAAATTTTTTTTCGAGAAATCAGCTTAAATGGGCATATTGGGAAAACAAATTCCGCCATTTATTTTAATCCCCTTGTTTCCCGAATTTTTAACGTTTTTATACGACTTTACTACAGAATTATCCTGAGTTTTGCCTTTATAGACATCAATCGCGAAAAAAAATTGTTAATTGTTACCTTACTAACATGAAACGCGAAAAAAAATTCGGCGAAAAATTCTCACCGCGAAAATTTCTTACCTTCAGGTAGTATAAAATGTTGTATGTTTTTTCGGCTGCTATTTTTTGATGATAAGTTTAGTGAAATTTCGTCCTTTCTGGAGAAGGACGTTTTCAAACTGGTGTGATGTCCTCCAACTGACGCACAAATGTGACGTCATAGGAAGTCATTACGTGGAGAAACTTCGTTTCCAGTGTTTTGCAGTCTTGAAATATCAAGAGTAGAAAAATTCTGGGAATGACGTATGCTATTATTAATGCGCTGTCTGCTCGAGTGTTGGCTCATCTTGTGAAACAATGGTTTCAAGGATGCGCTCGACACATTCTGTAAACCTCTGTCTCTAATGAGATATCACTCGGGTCAAACTCAGTTTTTGTTCCTGCATAATTAAGTTCCCGAGCTTCTCGAATATTCCTTTAATGGTAGTTTGGCACAACAAATAGGGTCTTTGGGTGCAACCAATTGAACACACTGTGACATGCTTTAGTGTGTTAAGTTGCACAAGAAAAATCCCATTTACCTGCCATACTATCTTGTTGGTGTTCGATAGTTCTTGAAATGATTCTTTCTTAGATTCACTAATAAAAACACCACCACATGAGCAATTAAGCTGATAAATCCCGAGATTTGAATTAGGGCATAAGCGACATTTGTTGTTGCACAGTGTTTGTTTAAGTGGAAAATGACTTGAAAGCCAGCAGTTTTTAATTCCTTCCGAATTTTCGGTCCAATCTCCGGAATCCATGGGACTTTAGCCAGTGGTTTATCTTCTAATTCTTTTGATTTTTGGTTATTCGATATTAGGGCCATTCTTTTCATCCACATTTTTCACACCTATCACACTCAATGCACTCAAATCCCATTTTTTTCGAACTCCTGGCGCGTCAGTGCTAGCACCAGAGCACACCAGATGAACTTGCTCGAGAGCACGGTCGTTTAGTGTGTACAGTGTATTCAGTGGGCTTAATTTCCATTCTTTTCACTTTTCTGAGCTCATGAGGCTGCCATTATGCGGTTACATCATATAATTTAAATCCGCATGCTCATATCTCATGACAACAAGGAAGTTACAGAGGCGGACTCAGAACATGCTTTTACCTAGTCAAAGCAATAGAATGGAGATTAAAAGCAAGCTCAAACTCATTAATTTTTATTTCCTTTTGTATGATAATGGGTCTTTAAAGACCCATTATCATACAAAAACTATTAAAAATTAAAACTTTTAGTTCTTCATCGTGCTGTTCTGACTAGGGCTGGATCCGCCACTGAGTTAAGTAATTCTCCGTGCCTTCATGGCCCTCGCCGCCTGGATATATAGACATGAAGGCACGGAGAATTAATTGCTTTGCTTACCGTTTTAATCAATTAGCCTATGTTGTTCGTAAAGTTTCTTGGCTAAAATTCTCTCTGCAATGTTGACACAACTATGCTTGTGCACTTTACAAACAATTTAGACCTCGAGACAGCGCGCACCAAATGCACAGAAACTCATTTATTTCAGAAGGTTGGTGTGCTTCAGATCAGGCAGGACATCCAGTGTGTTTAATATGAAAAAAAATGTGGATGAAAAGAATGGCCCCTTAATGAGTTTACAATTCTTTCCAGTTTTAGCCTGTCATGTCCATTCTCCACAAACATATCGATCAAGTACTTTAGTTCGTCCTGAAGAAATTGTTCGGAATATTTTTTTTTCTGCACGATGTAAAAAACCCTTGAATATACCTTCGTGGATATTAGGATTAACGGCTGATGTAGGCTTTATTTATACATTTGTTATTGCTTCTTTTCGATGTACTTTGAAGTGATAATTTCCTGAGCCGTCATTGATGATTGCAATGTGAAGAAAATTAAGGTGCTTGTCTTCACTTTCTCTTTCAATAGTATATTGGATGGCTGGATTTTGTTGGTTTAGCAACTCAAGAAATTGATCAGATTGGTTATCGTTTGGAAATCTTGCATGACTGTCATCCACATAACGTTTAAACGACTTAGGTGATATGTTCATAGTCACAGCAGTATTCAGTGCAATTGATTCTAGTCGTTGTAGAAACGCTTCCGATATGACAACCATCAATGGAAGTCCTGTTGGACCAGAGTTTTCAATGATGTGTTACGATGTTCATATAAGAAATAATTTATGCTAAGACATAGCTCTATAAGTAGGTGAATGTCTTTAAGGCTAAGCTTTGTTCCCTTCTTTATGTTATCTAAATCGTTTGCTAGAATTTCGATAATCACATCAGTTGCTTTATGAATGGGTACAGGCCGGTAGAGCTTGACTACGTCGTATGAAACTTGCACTTCATCTTCATCAACTGTCTACTGTTTTGCTTCTTGAACAAACGATGATGAATTAATAACACGATGTTTGTTTTTATTCAATGTGGGCTGGATGATGAATGAATCCTCGAATAAAAGCAAACATCGTGTTATGAACTCATCATTGTTTGCCGAAGAAGCAAAACAGTGGACAGTTGATGCAGACGAAGCCATTGAAAGAAAAAACTGAAAGCCAATGAAAGAGAAATTGAAGACAAGCACCTCAATTTTCTTCGCATTGAAATCATCAATGGCGGTCCAGGAAATTATCACTTCAAAATACATCGAAAAGAAGCAATAACAAATGTGTAAATAAAGTCTACATCAGCCGTTAATCCTAATATCTACGAAGGTTTACTCAAGGCTTTTTTACATCGTGCAGAAAAAAAAGGGTTCCGAACAATTTCCTCAGGAGGAAATAAAGTTCTTGATCGATATGTTTGTGGAGAATGGACATGACCGGCTAAAACTGGAAAGAATTGTAAACTCATTAAGGGGCCATTCTTTTCATCCACATTTTTCACACTAAACATACTACATGCCGTACCTGATCTCAAGCATACACCCTTCTGAAAAGAATGAGTTTCAATGCATTTGGTGCGCTCTGTCTCGATGTCCAAAGTTTTTGTAAGTGTACAACCAAAGTTGCGTCAGAATTGAATTTTAGTCAAGAAACTTTATGAACAACGTAGGCTAATTGATTAAAACGGTAAGCTAAGCCATTAATTCTCCGTGCCTTCATGACTATATATCCATACGGCGAGGGTCGTGAAGGCAAGGAGAATTACTTAACTACCTTGCTGTCATGAGATATGAGCTTGCGCATTTAAATTATATGACGTAACCGCATAATGGTAGCCTCGTGAGCTGAGAAAAGTGAAAAGAATGGAAATTGAGCACACTGAACACACTGAACACACTAAACGACCCTGCTCTCAGCAAGTTCATCTGGTGTGCTCTGGTGCTAGCACTGAACGCGCCAAGAGTTCTAAAAGAATGTGATTTGAGTGCATCGAGTGTGATAGGTGTGAAGAATGGCCCTAACAGCGAATAACCAAAAATCAAAGGAATTAGAATATAAACCACTGGCTAAAATCTCATGGATTCCGAAGATTGGACCGAAAATTCGGACGGAATTAAAAAGTGCTGGCTTTCAAGTCATCTTTACGAGCTGACCGTCACTTAAACAAACACTGTGCAACAACAATTGTCGTTTATGCCCTAAATCAAATCCAGGGGTTTATGAGTTTTGGGAACATTTTTATCTCGCCTCCAAAACCTGCCATGTCTCCATTCTCTACCTGATTTGATATTTTTTGCTCGTTTTGGCAGATATAGGAGAACTTCTGATTCTACAGTTTCTCCAATTCACTCCAACTTTCTGAGCAGGCGTGTTCTGGAGAAAAGTTGTGAAAAGTTATCCATTTTTTTCTAAACTTTCCTCCATTTCACTCCGATTTCATGCGGTCCCAAAATGGCGCATGTTCGTGTCCATTGGTTACGTCATTGGCGACCCAAAAAGACTGCATATAAACAGACTAAACGAAAGTGAAAGTAAAAACACTCGGTAATTCGTTAGTTAGCTAGAAAGTTTGAATGGTTGAATAACTGTGTGGTTTTCTTTTCCCTACTAAAAACACCCACAAAGCCCTCACAGACAAATTGGATTTCAAGATCTCTACCGATACTTCTTACGAAATAGCCACCGAACTTTCCCATCAAAACTGTATTTCTGTGCGATCTCTTGTAAACTAACAACCGTCACAAAAACATCGATATAATCGTTTCAAGGAGCGAGAATAATAAACAATTCTTAAATTAATTTAATTGTCTCCGTGCAGTCCTTCCGCAAAAGTGACTACGAACCATACTCAAGACGACAGTCAGTGGCAACATAACAAAATTGTTTTAAAAAGATCTCGCTCTCTCTCTTTCTTTTCTTTGACTTATCATAGTTTGTAAATCGAATGTTTTTGTTTTTTATTTTTTAAATATGTATGACAATCGAAATATTCGTAAAACTGTATTTTAAAAAACTAAATATCGTACAAAATGAAGGAGTAAAAGGAGTTTGTATACAGTAGCTATGCTAATTTGTGATCTGTAGTGTTTACCGCTCTTTCACTTTCGATATTAAAATCCGTGCCCTGGTCATGTTAAATTGAACGTAAAAAATTCAGTGAACAATAACTATGTATGTACCTGAGTGAACAATAACTAAGTGCCTGATAAGTGGCATGTCTCAGGTAGTGTTTTGGTCCTTACGTGGAAAGATTCAGTGAATGTATAGAGAATAGTGAGTGAGTGAGCGAGCGAGCGAGCGAGCGAGCGAGTGAGTGAGTGAGTGAGTGAGTGAGTGAGTGAGTGAGTGAGTGAGTGAGTGAGTGAGTGAGTGAGTGAGTG
>JAUCNQ010093780.1:0-12128 GCA_032352715.1 Bougainvillia muscus | reverse complement strand
CTGTGCTGTAGAAAACATTTAGTTGAGCATATAAACATGATTGGGAGGGGTGAAATAAGAGGCTTCATGTTTTGTTGTAAGATTTATAGATTTATAGATTTTAGATTTATTTAAAGATTTATCGAACAACCTGCAGAAATACTGAGCAAACATCCAGATTTCATCAGGTTGTTTGATAAAATCGTCAAAGGACAACAAAAATGTTTATTTAGTGTGAATAGCCTGGGTCTAATCTAGAATATAAGAGGGTAGCGTCCAATCAGTTTAAAGAGGGCAATAGTTATGTAAAAGAGCCCTATCAATACCTAGTTCTCTTTGAAAACTAGGTATTTTTTATGACTATTTTACATAAAAAGGGCACTTTCACTATCACAATTCCAAGGGGCAGCGTCAGATTGGATGCTTAAAGTCCAGGGTTAGTCTCTGATAGCATAGTTTCAAAACTTCTTTATCTTGCTGTAATAATTTGCATTATGGTGACAGTCCACAATGAGCGTACGGAAACATTATCTTATCTTAGTTGAAAAGTATACAATTTTCAATGTAAATACCTATATATTTAAATTCGTATTGTAATAACTATAAATTTCAATTCAGAAGAAGTGTCTTGGTGCATACTTGGTATGCACAACAAAACTTCTTCTGAGATAAAAATGGTACGATTTCCGATACGAATTTTTGGACGGTTCCTTAAGTAATATTAGCGATTTTTTTTAATTTCACTTTAATTTGCTTCATAAATGTCAGATAAATGCAGTGTAAATGATGATCTATATAATCGTTTCTTACGTCATGCTCCTCTACAGAAGTTATGCTATGTTTGCCGCAATTTCGGGCATTACGCCAATTCATGTCCGTTGCGTACTGGGGGTGCTCAAGACGGCCTGCCGCCCTTTCGTGCCCCCAGCACATGCAGGCGGAGCGTCCCCACCTGGTGTCACCAGACCTCCTTTTACCCCAGCTCAGGGAGCCAATGGTAACAGGAGACCTGCAGGACGTCGGGTGGAGACGTGCCACTAATTTAATGCCGGAAATTGCAACTACCAGGAGTGTCGCTACGTACACGTCTGCCGCATTTGTTTTGCCACCGGTCACCCAGCCTCTCGGTGCCCGAAGCGGTACTCCCAGTAGTCATTTTAGCCCTTTGCCTAATGGTGTGATCTCTCCAGTTAATGTAAATAAGTTACAACAACTCTTCTTAATTATCCTAGGCAAGACCTAGTTCAGTACAACGTTCATGGCTTTCGTTGTGGGTTTGACATAGGGTTTGAAGGTGAGATTAGTGCAGTGAATCATCTCCCCGTAATTTGTTATCGGCTCGTTCCAATCCATTACCAGTTGGTGAAGCTATCGCGAAGGAGGTATACCGTGGTCATACTTCTGGACCTTTTGCTTCTCAACCATTACATCCACGTCATTGCTCGCCACTGGAAGCAGTTCCCAAGAAAGATGGTGCATATAGAATCATTTTGGATTTGTCGTCTCCTGTCGGCAATGCAGTGAATGAAGGCATTTCTCGTGAACGTTTTTCAGTTCGTCATTCTTCCTTCGACGACGCTGTCGATCTGGTCAGGGCCATAGGTCGGTCTACTTTCATGGCAAAGATTGACATTAAACATGCATTTCGATTGTGTCCAGTCCGACCGGAGCAGTGGGGCTTGTTAGGGTACAGGTAACAGGGCGATTATTTTGTAGACACACACCTCCCGCTGACTTAGTTCTCTGGATTTTAGTCTATGTTGGTGGGGCTCCTTTCGTGATGCAATATCTGGATGATTTTTTATTGTGCTCTCAATCGTCATCTGAGTTTAAGGAGCACATGAAAGTGGTAGAGTCTATTTTCTCGGAGTTAGGTATTCCTTTGGCAGACGACAAGACTGTGGGTACTTCGCAATGTATCACTTATCTGGGCATTGAGATCGACTCACAAGCTCAAAGCATTCGTTTGTCTGGGGAAAAACTGACAGACCTGATGGAGTTGTTAGGATTTTGGCAGAAAAGGAAAAAATGTACAAAAAGGGAACTTTTGTCGTTGGATTGGCTCTCTTTCCTTTTGCGACGAAAGTGGTAAAACCGGCCCGCATGTTTTTAAGGCGTTTGATAAATCTTTCCACAACAGTCGACCGTCTCAACCATTACATCACGTTAAACCAAGAAAGTCCCTGGTCAAAAGATCGGGCTTGTTCCCAGTCCCTGTTTGAAAGATCGGAGTCCCAGTTCCGCCCAAACTCGTCTTCTTATTTTCTGGGGTTCCTCCCACGCAAACATTTAATCAGTACATTTTTTCATCTTAGATGAAGTGTCATTGTGCATATAAAGTATGCAAAGAGACACTTCTTCTGAAGAAAATTAATACAGATTAATACAAATTGGACAGTCTCTTTAGTTTTTTATACCTGTCTTATCTCATCAATCAAATATGAACCGACCATACCACAAACAATATATTCTACAATAGTATGCTTTGTAGATGACAATTTTGTCGTCACAACATATGAAAATGAAACAAGAAATGCTAGATAAATAATCTAAAATAAAAATGAAATATATAAAATTCGTATAGGAAAAATTACATCATTTTTCATTGTATATACAATGACTACTGCTTCCGGAGGCGGACTCGATTTTACCTAGTCACAGCACTGTAATGGAGATTCAAAGCATGCTCAAAGTGATTAATTCCAATAGCTTTCTGTACGAAGATGAGTCTCTTAGACCCATCATCATACAGATATAAATGGTTAATACAGTAACAGAGGCAAAGTAATACTAGACGTGAATAATCAGTAAATTGAGCTAGGGGTTTTACTCCCCAAAAGATTGGACCATGTGAACAACCTCCCTTTTTACAAGGTGAGCGACAAAGATAAAAGACAAGTCCTAGTACAAATATAGTGTACAAATACAAAAATGAAAAATTGTTAACAATAAATAAAATGAAATGTAGCAAACCAAAGTGCAAGGTAAGGTATCGAAACTCTGGGCCTGTACTCCTAGTCAAAGGAACCAGTAAACTGGTCATTAGCCAAGTCCGAGAATCTCCTTTCACAATTGACAATAATCACTGCCAACCTTGTTTTACGTTTAAGAGTGTAGGTATTCCATAAGTCGGTTTCATCAACGGGGTTATCAAAACAGAACAAAAAATATTATAATACCTGTTCGGCAGGGCACAAAACGTCCCTGCAAGAACAGCTCCAAAAATCAACGGCAACATGGTCAACATAAGCTGGAAAAGTGAAAAGGACTTCCAGCTTTCGGCAGTTAGCCAACATCAGACTTACCTTGTCGAGAACCATGTTGCCTCCTAGGGTTTGTATCGCCATCCCTAGGGAAAGTCACTTGTCTTGTGGGTTGCACAAAACAAGCTTGCAGTCCTGAGTAAGTTAGTTACTGGGATTAAATGAGGGGTCGTAACAGCCCTTAGACATATTAAAGAATATGCCCCCTTGCAGGACTTCTTCAGGTGTCTTGCAGAGCCAAACTGTCACAAAAATCTTTTTTTATTTTTTTATTTTATTTATTTATTGGCAGACGTAGTAAAAGAGTATGTAAGATGAAGAATTATTTAGTTGTACTTCTTCCACAGGTACCACAGCGCGATCGTTAAACCGGTACCAAGTTGATGAGGCTGGGTCTTTCACAAATGACCAGTAATGACCAGAGGTTAGAGAGCCGTCATGGTTTATAGTTGCAACTAAATTAAACGTTTTTTTAAAATATACATCCTCATCCAGCAGCGTTGAAGTTCATAGGCTTAGGGGGAAACACTTGACTTCGTTACAGCCCTTACTGGCAATCCCGTTGCGCCGACAGAATAGTGTCAGGGTTACAATTAGATACCGCCCAAGCTAGTAAGCACTGTTTCGAGAGTTGCTTTCTGGATCTGTGAACATGAGAAACAAAAGTTTTCAGATTCACAGCTTGCTAGGAAATTCTGCAATGCTAATGGTATAGAAGCAGATATAGGCAACTGGAGTGCAAATGAACTGTTTTCAGACACATCTGACGCTAAGCAAATATTGCATGTGGAAGTAATTCTAGATAAGGCTATTAAGAATTAGAACGTTTAGCTCTTCTTCGTGTTGTTCTGACTAGGGCTGGATCTTGCACTAGCTTCTGAGATGAAAGTACGATTTACGATTGGAAATTTGTAGACCATGCCTTTTTAACGATAATAACGATAGTAATGAAAACCATATAATAACATTTTCTTATCTTTCACCAGACATATGTACTTGCAGACTCTATTTCAGACCTTTTGAGGATCCGACAATCGGACGCTAACCCTTAAATAACGGAGAAGGAATTGCCCCCTTTATGTAAAATAGTCCTAAAACTCTCTACGTTCAACTATTCAACTATTCGGACGCTTCCCTCCTATCCTATATTAGACACTGACTTGTTCCTCTGTAAATAGGTGCTTGCAATGTTTCGCAGCGTTGGTAGAGTAATAAGAAGTAATAACACGAGAATCTATTTCCCTATTAGTGGTTAATGGTGTAGTCATGGAGGGGAAGTATTTTCTGGACTAATCTACAATAGGAGGGCAGCGTTCGATAGGTTGAATAAGGACAATTATTATGTAAAAATAGTCCTAAAAATTCCTAGTTTTCTTTGAAAGACTATTTTACAGAAAAATGACATTTCTTGGTCATTATTCAACACGTAGCGACCGATTGTAGGTCTGGAATAGCATGTATCCATGATGCACGAACTGTATTGTAACGACTTCGTCCAGTATCTGTGAGAGATATTCTTAGTCAAAGCAACACTACGGAGAACAATTAATTTTTAATAGTTTAACAAAGAATCATTTGCTAATTATAACTAATTAATTAGTTTTAGTCTCCATCCTGGTGTTCTGACTAGGTCTCCATCTTTATGTTCTGGCGAGATCGAAATTTACAAATTATACTTACCATGTGCATATAAAATTTTCGTTTTGGAACCATGAAACAAGAGGAAAAGAATGAAACTAATTTACTCCAGCATCCAGCATATAATCTTGGTCGAGGCTCTTCACGAAAACTATCTTGCTCCATCATATCGTTATATTTTACAGATTTTCTATATCTTAGTGATTCATCTCTTTGTGGTATCAAAGTGGTTAATAGATTCTCGGATGGATTGATTTTGTGCTCGTTTAACTAAAATATCAAAATTTAATGCATCTTCAGCCAGTAATAATCCAGGCCTTTTTATAAAATCTTTCTTTCAAAGGAGAATAATACGTTTCATACAATGGACATAGCTTCTAGGGGGCGGGTTGGTGGGAGGGTTGGTGTTGTAACCCAAAAACGGGTGGACATTATTTAGATAGGGGTGGAGGGTGATCAATTTTGATTGCTATGATATACAGAGTTGTTAAAAAACTTTCGTAGTAGATCTATTAATATATATAATATATATAAATAGACTGGTTCACAGTTTAATTCTCTTATTTTCTATCCATTTGACCCTATTTTAGAGATGAGCTGAGGGGGGTAGACTAGATGGGTGGCTGTGGGAGAAAAAAAATTTAGTGGGGGGGAGGGGCAACATGAAAAGGAGGGGCTAATAGATTTTTTATTTGAGGAGGTAGCAGGTTTTTAGGAAGGGGGGCTACGACCCTCACAGAAACTTTGAGTGGGCAGGTACAAATACAGGAACAAGAACTTACTTACCCAGATATCGTTTAATATTTTTTGTGAAAGTTGATGTGCAATAAACTGTCTACATCTCATATAAACAGCTAAGAGCATAACATCTTTATCTCCCCACAGTGGATGCTTCACTGTTAAACATTCACGTGCTAAATCTTCATTTTCTTTGCAATAAACTGTAAGCAAATCAACAGCGAAGTCGGCAAAAAATCTAAAAGAAGGAGCGGGACTACAGTGGGACTACAGTACATTTGTTTTTAAAACTTTAACAACTTTTTAAAGAAAGAAATAACAAAAAACACTGCATTAAAATCTGGATGATCAGTTTCGGCTTAAATTTGATTATTTGAACCTGCTCCAGATTTTCTCTCAATGTCAAATATTCACATATAATTGGCATCTGATTACTGTAAATGCTCTATTTAGGGCCATGCACCTATTTAGTGTTCGTACCTAATAAACACCAGGTATAACTAAAAATTGCCAATGAACGCCGGCATTATTTTAGCACCCACATCTAATGAGCGCCCGCCTCACGTATGCCGCACTTACAGTTTTGAAAAAAGGCCTAATTTTTCTCAAAAGGAGCAAAAAATGATTATAAAAGTCAGTCAAACAATTTCGATATTTGTCAAAATATAAGTGAATACACCGAGAGTATTTGTGTATACCTTAAGGGAAATAATTTCTGCGGATTGATGTTTTGACATTTCGTGGGAAATGTTTTCCGCGGATTGGCCAGTTTTAGATTTTTTGCAGGAATTAATTTCGCGGATGCCTGAAGAATACAGGAAATACAATATAAGAAGCAAAGAATTGAGCGTAATAAAGAAGTATAAATACAATGGGGTTCATTTCAACTTTTCACTTTTCATCTTACCTTAAGGAGATAAATTCTTGTGGGGATTAATTTTTGCGAATTTTAGACAATTTTGCAAAATTAAGTCCACGCAAAACCTTGGGGTTCCAACAATTCGCAAAAATAAATCTACACAAAAACTAAGACAATTTGTTATTTTTTTTTCACTTTATACTACGAAAAAAGATGAAAACGTAAAGAAAAAGAATAAACAGTTGTCTGTTCGCAAAAATTAACCCATGCAATTTTCTTGGAAATCCCCCGTTCGCAAAAATAAATCCAAGCAAAATGTGCTGAAAATCGGACTCGCAAAAGTAAGTCCACGCAAAAATTTATAACCTTAAGGTATAAGGTGCACAAAGAATTATTAATTTAAAAATGGTATTTTCAAATTTTTCGTGGACATTAATTTTCGCGGATAGGTCACTTTTATATTTTCTGCGGAACTTAATTTCGCAGATTGGACCAAAATCCGTGAAATATGCAAAGTCTAATTCCTGCGAAAAAGAATTCCCTTATTAAGTATCCCTTGCTTTTTGTGTTTTAATTCGCATTGCTTTCAGTGCCAATATGCTTTCTTCTGACCGAAAAAACCACCTTGGTTCAAGCATCATAAATGAATATTGCCTTTCAGTGCTAATATGCATACTTCTTACCGAAAAAAACACCTTGGTTCAAGAATCATAAATGAATTTAAATCTATTAAGCCCAGGCTTTTTTTACACTCTTAAAGCCTGAAGGCCAGTATGGCCCCACCTAATAACTTTAGAACCAATTACTTTCAGAACATAAAACTTGGCACGAATGTTCACCATCACATCAGGAGTCACGTGACGTAAAAGTTTTTATGATGATGACGTCATCAAAACGTCGAAAATTGAGTAAAATCACTATGTTTAAACTCCGACCCAATACTTGTAACAAAGGTTATTGTACTCTTCAAAATACTGTAAAAACCATCTCATAAGATGGGGTTATCAATTTTATATGTTTTCAACCACTTTAACATACGTTAAACCGGATTCCCAGGGAGGGAAATCCTTTCCGGAAAACTTTCTGGCAAAAGTTCCGTTTTTTCGGAAAATTTCCCGGAAATGGAAATAATTCGGTACTCGAAAGACAGGTAAGGTTACCAGATGTTCATGTACAAAGTTGTAAGCCTACATCTTAAATATTGAACGAAATACAGCAATTACAAAATTTAAGGAATTTCAGATGGAGTAGTGATGTAAAAGGTGAGGTGGTTTCAAACAATAGCCAATAAATTCTGAACCACTTATGATATAAGACTTAAAGTTGACCTAATATAGGCATGTGTTGAATATGGCATGGTAACACATCGAAAGCTTCCTTATAACAGAAGTTACAGGGGTTCAAACATGCAGCGTCCCATTATGCCCCCCCCCCCCCCCGGTTTAATAAGCACCTGCACTATTTTAGGGCCCGCATTTAACAAGTGCTTAAGGTAAAAATTGAAAAATTGAATAAGCACCTGGGGCGTTAAATCGAGTATTTCCCGATTTTCATGCAGGAATCTATACTAAATTACAATTATCAATTTTCATACAGGAGGAGTGTCTTTGTGCGCACGTACACACTATGTACAAAGACACTTTTCCTGTGATGAAAATTGTACGAATTGCGCTACGCATTTTGCGGACCATCCCTAACTCACCGTCTCTCTACTTCTGCACCTGTTTTCAATTCACTGTGAAAACTATTTATATATTTGTAAATTCTACTCATCATTAATGCTGTTACCATTGGCGAATGAGTAGAGAAATTAAACAAACACCTTGCCATTTCAGGTTGATTTGCAATAATTGACCAAATCAAGATAGATACTAATGGACATTTTCCAGACTAAAACATAAATTAATTTCAAGTTTGTGTAACAGGTTTCATTATTCTGTCTGTCTGTCTTCTTTTTCTTTTTTTTCTTCCTTTTTTGACAAACGTGTTAGGGACCGTCTCAGAAATTCGCTTAAATTCGCTTCACAATTCACTTCATTCCTGATAATTTTCACCTCAGATGAAGTGTTATTGTAGCACTTACCATCTAAGGTGAAAATGAAGCGTATTGTGAAACGAATTTAAACGAATTTTTGAGACGGTCCCTTATATATCTGGTGCATTCAGAACTTGCAGCTGCTATCCAATGGAAAACAATTGGCACTTAGAGGTTGACTTATTTACCCTGCGGCCAACAGCAGGGTGCTACACCACTTCTCATGCGTTGTTACCTTTGAATTCGGAAACGAACTTCTACCAAATTCGTATCTCGACGCAGAAGAAAAGTATATCATAGATACTCTTACTTAGTTGTGCGTCAATTGGACCGTCCACAAATTTCGCACGAGATTCTCGCCTTTCTATTTCATAATGAACAAATACACTTCCTCTGAGACGAAAATGGAAGATGTATATTGCGATGCGAATTTTGCGAATGGTATCTTACCTCCATAGTGTCGGGCATAAAATCCTCATCTGTCATTTTTGTAACAATTCGATGAACAATTCTCATGTCAAAAGGTTTCTTTGCTTTTTCTCCTTTTTTACCTAGCGATCTCTTCATTAAAATAACAAAAAACACACGCAAGACATTAAATTTCACTAACTGGATTGTGCATGGATAATTAATCTAATCCTTAAACAATTTATCATCGTTTAGGCGTTATGGGAGCAGTTTATAGTCCCTACAAGGTGTTACAAATTTCCACTGCTGTACAGAGCAAAACTACAGTATTAACCTCTACAAAATTCGTATCGAATTTCGTAACAATTTTCATACAGAAGGAGTATTTTGTACATACTTAGTATGCACAAAAACACTTCTTTAGTGATGAAAATGGTTCGTATTATGATACAAAGATACAAATTTTGTGGGCGGTTCCTTACCAGGTAAATACTAGGTGACGTATTTCAGTGATAAGCCAGGATAGTACGGTTTGTTTGCAAGAAAACAAAGTCAACCTTTCTGTGAAACATTATATTTACATTTGTATCTCTATAGTTTCTAAAACTTTTCATTACCATTTGTGACCTTTAAGTAAGGGTTGGTCTCAAAAATAAGCTTTAATTCGATTCATAAATCACTTTATTTTCATCTCAGATGAAGTGTTATTTTGCATACACAATGGAACACCTCTTCTGAATGAAAATTCAAAGTAATGACACGAATTTATAAGCTAATTTTTGAGAAGGGTCCCTATCTACTATTTTTATCTGAGAGAATAAGTGACCATTCTTCCCAATAAAAATTGGTATATTTACCAATACACATTTCGGGGATGTTTTTTTAAGATAGGCTGAACAATATCCCCCGCCATAAAGGACAAAAGTCTAAAAACATTTTTTAATGCGTAGAATATATATAGTCCATATATAGGATCTAGTAGTCCATAGACAGGGTCTAGTCGTCCATATACAGAGTTTAGCAATCCATTGATAGGGTCTAGCAAATCATAGATAGAGTCTACACAAGTATTTATATGGTCTAGTTATTGCATTTATACAAGGTTTACTTTTGCAGTCAATATGTAGGGTCTAGCAGTTCATACATAAATTATCGTTATAAATTTATCTTTTTAAAACATGATTAAACATATAGCTTCATTTAGTGCACTTTTAATCGTGCGACTTTTGACCATATACATATGGTCTAATGCGATGTAGTATATAAAGTCAACTTCCTAAGATAAATTTTGACCATGGGCTAACGGACAAAAATAGATCCACTCCAAGACGCATGGACGGTTGTGCTAAATAAAGGTATTACCCAGAGCCATCCATAAACAGCAAGAACCAGCCGAAGCCATCCATAAACAACGAGAATCCAATAATGCCCAATAATGGCCAGACTCGGCAGAGCTACCCATACCTGGCAAGAACTAGTCAGGGTTTATTGTTAACCTGCTTGATTGAACCTAGGAATTGAACTTTTATTTTTGTTATTGTTGAAAACATCATTCGAATGAAATTGACAACTTTTATATTATTTGGCAAACAATTTTGGTTGTTTACAAATTCGACTTTTGTAAACAAAACCTGGTTTCCATCCACTTGTTTTAAATCAACTGATTTTCACAATTACGGCTAAATACACTCATGATTTTCATAATGAGAGAAGTGTCACTTTGCGGCCTCAAATCTAGCATATCGTATAGATATCATTTAGTAGGGACAATCCACAAAATTCGTATGGTATTTCGCATTAATTTTCATACAGATGGATCGTCTTTGTGCATACAGTACTTTAGTATGGTTAAAAAGACACTTCCTCTGTGATGAAAATTTCGTGGGCGGTTCCTGAGGTAAAATAGATATTAAAAAGATGAAAGACGAGAAATTCTCTTTAAACTAGACGAAAAATATTGTGTCATTTTCATCATGCAACGCTAGCTACAATAATCGTCTCGTGGAAACAGGGTCTTAGATCGGAACGGCTGTTACAAAATTCGAATTGGTGTGATTGGTTATGATCTATGATGCACACTATGTGCCAAAAATTAAATGGGCGCTTTCTAGTCGAATTTTGTTTCGGTTCGATTAGTGTAAACCTAGCTTAAAAAAAATCGATTTTTTTTCGAATCGAATTTTTTCGATTAGTTTAATACCAGTCTTAAATATGTTCTAAGGTTGGATCAGTGCGTCCATGGATATCTTAATTTATTTAGGGAAGTTAACCTTATAAATTGTATCTTACATTATATAAAAGACTTTAAAAATTTTTCCAGTAGACTTTATAATTGTAATACTAGACCATACCTTAGTTTTAACCATATAAATACTTGCGTAGACCTTATGTATATGAACTGCTAGACCCTACATATGGACTGCAAAAGTAAACCTTGTATAAATGCACTTAATGCAATAACTAGACCATATAAATACTTGTGTAGACCCTATCTATGGTTTGCTAAACCCTATCTACGGATTGCAAAAGTAGACCTTATATAAATGCTAAACTAAACCATATACATACTTGTGTAGACCCTATATATGGACTTCTACACATTAAGAAAAGTTTTAGACTTTTGTCCTTTATGGCAGGGGATAGAACAATCAAAAATATGGTTTTTCAGTTTTCAATTTTCATACAGAAGGAGAGTTTTTGTGCATACTAGAATACACAAAAACACTTCTTCTGAGATGATAATTTTTGTGTAACAATACGAATTTTGTGGACAGTCCCTAAAAAACTTACCTTTTTCTCATCATCAGTCATCAGCAAAGATAATACAATCGAACCTCTATGGAACGCCTTAACCGAAAAACGACAATAATAAATAAATATTTGACGAAGAAAATTATATATTATATTTATACGTAAGAAGAACGTCCGAAACATTCATAAAGAAACGGGGCTGTTTTTTTTGAAAACGAAAATGAAGTGATCTGAACGAATTTTTAAAACGGTTCCTAAACCTATACTGGGGAGTCTGCTAAGATACACTTTTGCACCACTGTTTAGGTTTGCTTAACTATTTATTAAGGAGCTCAAAAAGGGTGTACTTTAGGGTTCGTCTCAAAAATTCGCTTAAATTTGCTTAGCAATTCGCTTCACAATTCGCTTCATTTTCACCTTAGATGAAGTGTTATTGTAACACGTAAGTGTTACAATA
>JAUCNQ010093669.1:0-12130 GCA_032352715.1 Bougainvillia muscus | reverse complement strand
GTAACACATAAGTGTTACAATAACACTTTATCTAAGATGAAAATGAAGCGAATTACGAAGCGAATTTAAGCGAATTTTTAAGACAGTCCCTTAGAAGGAGTGCGTCTTTTTGCATACTTAGTACGTACAAAGACGCTTTTTCTGTGATGAAAATGGTGCGAATTGCGATACTAATGTTATCAATTTTGCAATTATTTTCAGAAGAAGTGTCTTTTGTGCATACTAAGTATATGCACAAAGACACATTTCTTCTTTAATGAAAATCGATATGAGTTTCTATGTATTCAGCAGTGTGACCGTAGACATGTTATCTAAATACTATGATTTTCGATTGCTTACGGTTGCTTAGAGCGTTCTACAGAAATCGCAACTATTTCTACAGCTTTGGTGTATTTAACTCATTTATATGTTGTTCACATGAATAACTTGCCTTTATGTATGTACCGTCTAGCCTTTACAACGTACACATAAAATCCTTGTTTTTTCATAATGTGTTTGCTATAACTTCATTTTCGTCGTATAAGAAATCTTTTTTTGCGCAAAGATTGGACGAATTAAACAATGAACCTTAGTGCTAGCGGGTTTAATAGGGAGCTTAAGCACAGTCTAATCTACGACGGCAACGTGATATTTACCTTTGTGTATATAGACTACTTGCATTCCATCCTGCAGGATGGAATGCAAGTCGCCTATATGCACAAAGGGTAATTCTACGTTGCCGTCGTAGATTAGACTGTGCTTAAGCTCCCTAATGCTATATGCTGAATTTCGTTCCATATTTGCCTAGGAGGAGGAGTTTCATTGTGCACACATATGCATGCACTTTACAAAGATACTTCGCCTTCAGTGAAAATGCTATAATTACCGATGCGAAATTATATTGTAAACAAACCCTTATAGTATACTTACGTTAAACGTTTTCCTGGTGATCATAGTTGTCATCGATATTGAATCAAACCTTGTATCAAGGGTCTTTTACATTTTATACCCAGGGGATGAGGTTGCACTGCATGGAAATTGATGTTATCCGTAAACGATTTTGTCTATCAATCTGAAGAAATCTTGAGTATTACTCCAGATTTCTGCAGGTTGCTTGATAGAATTCTTAACCGAAAACATCATTTTCATGCATATTGCATTGAATCCATCCAAAATTTATTCTTTCTTTTTGTAGGTTCACTTGAAATCAATTTTACGAGATGTATGCAATTATAATTTAAAAAACCCACATAAAAATACATACGAACTCAAACCAGAATATAGACATTATAAAACAACAGAAGAAAAAGAAAGTAGCTGATGATAATAGTTCCCAACCTTGTTTCCAGGCTCTTCTCGATTCTATCATAAAGCAAGAAGAAGACCCTGGAACGAGTTTGACGTTAACCTTTTTCAGGCTATTTTGTCTATTTTTGACATTGAGGATTTTCGTCTCGCATTCAGAGACAACATGCTCCGGACAACAGAAAGAGGATAAAAAGGTTATCGTAAATATACAATAGGCTCTGGGGTCGAGGTTTGGGTTTTGCGTGAATTGATTTGGTTTCTTTTCCACGATGAACAGCGGGTTTTTTCAATAGGCCTAAATAAATTTATTTTTTAACTTCGCTTCCCGTCCCGTCCCCAGAGCCTTGTGTCTCTTGGATTGAGTTTGCCTCGATTCTAGGGTATTTTGTCTCTTTTACCGAAGCAATAATAAAGAAGTAAATAACATAAACTGACAAAACGAACATTATTTTGAAATGAAAATAACAAATGCCACGAAAGAGCTGCCATATTTTTCGCAGAGTTCCCACCAGTCCTGGAAAGTCCTGGAATAGAAAATTTGTCCTGGAAAGTCCTGATTTTTAGTGATGTTTTAGGGTTGCGTGTTACAATAACACTTCATCTAAGATGAAAATGAAGCGAATTTAAGCGAATTTTTGAGACGGACCCTTATGAATAATCCCGGAAAAGTACTGGAATTTTCATAAGTATGTCTGTCAGCATTTTCAAATCTGCACATAGAGATCTCTTTATTTCCTGAAATCAATCTTCTGCTTATTTTGCGTTATCTACATCAGGCAGTTCATAAAGTACTACAGTGGAATCCCGATAAGTGAAACCCTGATGGGGAGCGGCAAAAATGGTTCCAGTTAGCGAATGTTCCACTTATCCGAAGTGGCAGGAGAGATCAACGAACACCAAGGGTCCGGTGAAAATGGTTCCACTAAGCGGGAATTCCACTTATCTGGGGTTCCACTAAATGGGATTTAAAATGGGTATTACCATGGGAGATACTGCATGTAGTTCGTTTTCCAAAGCCATCATTTTCATGTTGTTTACCCTCTTTTGGTCTGGTTTGCTGGAAATCTATATTGTCGTTGTTGGAAAGTCATACCTAGGACCTTTTTAAGCGCTTTTTGATTAAAAAAAGGTCTTGGGTTCAGTAGGACATCTGGAAATATCCTGGAGCTTTTGGGGCAAAAGTCCTTGAGAAAATGATAATTGCCCTTGAAAGTATTTTAAATTAAAGTTCTAGAATTTGAGTTTATTTTATTGGTGTGAACCATGCCTCCGCGGATAAGCTTGATAAAGCACCAAAATACATGGGCTTATCTGCGGGTGAGAAAAAGAGTAAAAAGTAGAGAAGGGAGAAAGCCATTTGATTACTGTTTATGAAAACTTTTCTCATCGGAGTTTAACTAGTAGTAAATATAAGTGAATAATAATATTTAATATTATCAAAGATTATATTATCAATATCTGAATCAAAATACATTAACAACTTTCTGAGGGAAACCCTTTCGGATTTTTTCTTGTCGAAAGTTTTTATGTCGGAAATTTGCAACCGCCGAAGGCTTTTCCGTTCGAAAATCTTGGGTTCTAACCCTATTTGTACCGGCCGAGCTGGCGCAACCTCGTACCCAGGACCTTTTTAATCGCTTTTGGGTAAGAGGTTGGAGGTGGCGCTGAATCATTTTCATATCCATCATATTTGCTGCATCATGTTTTGTGACTTGTAATATTTTTATTATGCAGTATATCAAAATTTGACCAATTAAATCCAAGTGGTTTAGCCGATTATTTATGGCTTTTTCTTAAGTGTAGTCCAAATGTAAATTTTCAAAATACTCTAGGCAGGGGAAGAAATTTAGCGGGAAGATTTTTGCGTTTTTGCCTCAAATCCGCAAAAATAAATTCGTCAAACCTTGATCGAAATCGTTGATCCGCAACCAGAAGTTTCTTGTTTTCTTTGTTACCTGTGTTTCTCTTTATTTTGCCTTTTCCCTTAAAAAAGTCTTTCAAAATCTTTAATTAATCCGCAAAAATTTCTTTTAAAGTTTTAAAAATACTTTTTACTTTTTTAGTAGAAAAATATCCGCGAGAATTTAATTTCGCGAATTGGTTAAAATAAGTTTTTTCGCGGGAATTTAATTTTATTTTATTAAGCAGTATGATTAATGTAAATAACATTTTTAATTTTTTAATTCTTTTATAATATAACAGCCCGACTCTCAACAACATTTTGACTCTGCAAAACTTGCCAACATGGAATCACGGAAACACGGAATCGCCTAAACCAATGTTCTACCGGCTTACAACCGTAGAACAACAAGTGGCGACCAATATGAAAATAAACTCACTGAAATAATTGGTTAGGCTTACGAAATTCCAAGTTGACTTAAGAGAATAGACCTAATCTTTCTTTTGGGGCATTACATTTTTATCAAGATTCCTGCTATGGTTGCAAAATGACAAGTCTTAAAAATAAAAAATATAGAAAAATTTGAGCTTATAGAGCATTTTTAATTTAAACGACAGGTGTCGTTTATATTAAAAATGCGCTATAAATATAGGTACTACAGTATAACCCCGATTTTTCGAGCAGCCATGGGGCCAACAAAATAGTTCGAAAATCGGGAGTTCGGAAAATCGAAGTAGTCAGAAAGGTTAAAGGACATCCAAGGGACCAACAAAAAACTTCGAAAAATGGGGGTATTATAGTGCTGAACGGAATATGGAACACAAATTTAAAAAAATACTCTAAGAACAAAGGCCACTGAAGGCATGTGTTGTGGGGAGTAGTAACAACTTATTATTAGTGACAACATTTTAAAGTGTTAAGCTAAATTTACCATACTTAATTTTTCCCCTGTGCAGCGCCAGATAGCTTAGGGTTCACTGCACAAAATCCAACTGTATCCGGGCTTTTTTTTCAGTCCGTATTACGGACTGAATACCGACTGAATACCGAAGTAGACTGATTGTATAAAGGTCCGGATACAGTTGGATTTTGTGCAGTGGTTCGTCATAAAAATTTGCTTTATAAATCGCTTGATTCCTGTCAAATTTCATTTCAACATTATATGCAGAATAACACCTCTTCTAAAGTGAAAGTGAAGCGATTTGTGAAAAAATTAAAAGCGAATATAGGAGACGAACCCTTAGCTAGGTGCTGATATCCAGTCAGTGAAAACCTAATGATGGGATATTATTTAACGACGATAGATCTCCTCGAACAAAAAGTCTGTTGTAAATATCTTTATAAAACATTCACGCAAACAATTTACAAAATGTTAGCAGATTCTTTTCATTTCAAAACATACAAAAAAGTCTAATCATCTGAATTTCTTCTGTCTTAATCCACCTGATCATGTTGTGAATGCATTAGTTCATTACTTGTTTACATTTCTGTTTATGAAAAGTTCATTCTCAGCAGAAGATAAATGAATTCGAGCTGTGCAGAAATCGCCTCGTGCCAAAGCAATGTTGTGATTGATAACAGAATATATTTACCAGATGCAATCGTGCATTCATTCAGAATATCTAAACATCTTTTTAGTCGTAGTGAATGGTTAATTTATTTGGATCTTGCTCGCATCTTTCTTCGTTTTCGCTTCAGACGTCTCATACGTTTTTTCTTCCACTTTTCTCTCATCGTGGCTATCGAGGATTGGAAAGAGCGTGGTATGAATGCGAGAGGTTTTTTTATAGCAACCCGTGAATGGCTTCTTTCACCTATCTTGCATTTTGATTGGCTACATGGGCTCGAGAATTTATTTTCCCTCTGCAACAAAGAGCAAAATGATTTTATTCGGTGTCCTTTTGCCTCGCTGCTAAAGATATTTGAACTGCACGTTTTAATTCTTAATAGCTTTCTGTATGACAATGAGTCTTTAGAGACCATCATCGTACATAAGGTAATTAAAAATTAATGACTTTGAGCCTTTATATTTTATACTAGTAAAAGTATGTTCTGAATCCGCCTCTATCATTCCCATACAGTGGCTGTAGTGAGGGTCCAGCCCTAGTCAGAGCAACACGAGAAAGAGCTCAAAGTTTTAAAACGTAATAGCTTTCTGTATGATGATGGTCTTAAAAACCTATCATCGTACAGAAAACTATTAGAATTAATGACTTTGAACATGCTTTGAATCTCCATTTCATTGCTGTGACTAGAATCCGCCTCTGGGCTGTTTGTTGTTAAAGAAATTTGTTGTTGAAATAACTACAAGCAGCGCATAAAAACATTTGTAATCCTTGAACGAATTTATCAAACAACTAGCCTATCTGATAGACTGCTTCGCTGAAGTGCAACGAAAGCGGGTCTACCTAGGGAGGCTATCAAACAACCTGCTGTAATCTGGAATTTTTCTCCAGATTTCAGCAGGTTGTTTGATTGTTTATGTAGCGAAGTCAACAAGTGGTACAACTCTCATTAATTTTAATAGGTCATTTATTTATGATCAATAATCAATTAGTTTTAGTGACTACGTCTAAATCTCCAACTGACCATTTGATTTACCTGTTGGATGTAGTAAGGATCGAAATTTATCTTACCCCAACCTCGCCCCCAGGGCTTTTCGTTTTTTTTATGAATAATTTTTTTATGGTAGTGATATTGTAATTTTGTGTTCAGGGTAGCCAGTATTTACTGAACCTACATCCCCTGCCTCGGCGGCAAAATAAAATGTAAGAGTCTTTACTTAATTTAAAGAGAAATATATATATATTGACACGAGTCGGTGGAGATAAATTTTTTTTTAGTTCTGTCCTATCCGAGCATATTACCATGATCCGATGTTTTAAAACCTCTTTGTGTCTTATCATGGATGATTTAAAATGTTATGCGAAACCAAACCATTTAAGTAAGGCAGTTGTTCAACTTTACACAGTGCCCGTTGGATCCTCAATATAAACAACAGACCAGGCATCGCTGTCTCGCATATCGAAAAGAGATCAATTTGCGCTCAAAACTAACATCGTCCCCAGGGCTTATCGCCTTTTTTACGTTCCTCATATATATTATTTATTATGTTTTTCTTATTTTGAGTCTAACACGGAGCTTTAAGGCATTGTACAAACACATATGGTCCAAAATTCCACAAAACAGCAACCCTTAGATAGCCTTTTGCATCAGATTGCCATACATCGTACTTTCAATAAATATGTATATGGCCTTTGCCAGTATAAATATATGCCAATATGCTAATATGAAATATATATGTGCTGTTTGAAAATATTTATATTTTTTTTTAAAAAGATTTACAAAGTGGTGAATAATCAACACAAAGAAGAACAACACTTTAGTCAAAGGTTTATTGTAGAGGTTATGCTCCTCTAACGAACATGTTTGAAAACAGGATTCTCCCTTATTTCAAGATGACTAATAGCAAATATATATGTGCAGCAAGTTGCTAATTCAATTTTAATTGGATTGCAAATCTATATGCGGTATATTGATGTATAGCTTATAACGAACTCCTTCCCGGGGCTCTTTTATCTGTATTTTTATTCACAATAGAAAGTGAGATGCCACGGTTGTGTTCCAGGCAAAACAAGAGATCGATTAAAATCTTTGTTGATCATTCGCACCCAATAACATCTATCCCTAGTTTTTAACTATGTTCTTACGAAGCTAGCCTCACTAATTTGGAGGGTTATACCCTGTTTATTGTTTCTATTCTAGAAGGAGAAACGCGAATGTGTCATATCAGTATTTGAAGATGTCCACTGAGCTATGGAAGTCTTATAGAGATACTGAATCGTCTCGTGTTTGCCGTGTCTAGTGTGGGAACGAGAAGGAAGATTATATTTCGAGAATCAACATGGAAGCGATCTTATGTCTTTACAACCTCGATCCCATGGCTTCTTTTCCTTTTTATGGGATAGAGGTTGATGTCCTCATAATCAAAAAGAGATAAACGGCGCTGGGTTCGAGGTTGAAGTGATAGGTAGCATTGCGTACCTGTAAGAATATTGGGCTCCATTATTAGTTAAAAAAGCACATTGTAAGCAAATTTCAGCCTATATCAGAGTTTATAAAATTGGTTTACAAAACCGCTTGTGTTTCTAATGGTTGACTTGGTTTTATATCTGTCTAATAAACGCCAGGAGGCCGTTTATCAACCTCGAACCCAAGGCATTTTTTTATCTTTTTGATTATTTGGATAGTCAATACGAAAATTTTCGTTTAGACTTATTATAAAGGAATAAGAAGACACGTGTTTACTCTAAAACGCCTTCTTCTAACTAAATTCTCTATATATTTCTTGTCTCGATTATTCAACTATATAATAAGATTATCCAAAGAAAACTGTTTTACTGGGCGCTTAATGAAGAAGAGGAGCATTTATTCGAGAGTGGGCGTTAATTAGAGCATTACCCAACCTCAGAAGAGACAAAATGCGCTGGGATCGAGGTTGAGCATTACCATATACTTGTATACAAAAAAGAAAATTAGTATTGACCAAAAAAATCTAACATTTTAGGAAAACAAACAAACAAAAATTATTTTCAACATCGTCCCCTGAGAAAAGAACGTAAAAAAGGCCCTGGGGGCGAGGTTATATTACTTTCTCTCTTTTCCTGTTTATTTTGGAGTCTTTTTTTATAAGCAGGGCAAAAAATTTCTCCAGTCTCTTATGTTTATGAAATTCCTTATGGCAGTCTCATATTATTATGCTTACCGTTTTTGGTATAAATTCAGAAGCACAGCCACATATACTTAGGATAGAATACTGTGCTGATAATTTTCTGAACTTTTATGAGGGGATACCTACTTGCAGGCTGCCTGATATGCATAGGCTGTGCTTAATACTAATAGAACAATCCATGTCAGACTTATTTTGCCTATTCTTACATTAAAAAACAGTGTTTGACTTCCTTCTCTTCTAGACAACTTCCATCAAATCAACTGAGTACTCTAGCATCTCGTCCCACAATCAAGTGCATAATATTTGAGAAAACGCTCAAAAAACTATTTTTTGCCTAGTAATTCCCTTCCCGCCCCCTACAATGCTGTATTTCACTAAAGATGTATCAGTTTGTAGTTGTCCTGCTCCAAACGATATGACATGGAATCCAGCGCTGCAGGGCTGTTTGTTTTGATTTTTCTGCTGAGTCATCACAATTTTCCATTTGAGAAGATGGCACTCGAAAAAGCACCAAAACATTGGTTGAGGTTGATACAACGGGACCAGCTTTGTAGGGGGCCGGCGGGAGCTTCTGGCCCCTGTAAGGCAGTACAAAGGCTCAAAATCATCAGAGGAAATGTTTTTCTCAATATATTTTGCAGGTCATTTCACTTTATGTATACACGTATTCTATTATAAAAAAACTAGTACCTTGTTGGTATAAATTCTTAAGTGTGCTTATTTTTGCGAGTCCGATTAACGGCGAATTTTCCATGGATTTATTTTTTGCGAATGGGGATTTTCCAACCTCGTTCCCAGAGCCTCTTCGCTTTTTTATTTTCTGGATAGACGCGAAAAAAGGCCCTGGTATCGTTTAATAATTATGCACACAATTTTCCCCAGATTTTGGGGAAACGCATAAATTAGTTCTTATTATGTGAATAATCAAAGGAATAGAAATGTAAATCATCGAAATCACTCACTAGTGTGTCGAAATCATGCAGTTTTAAATCAATCAGTTCAACCTCGTCCCCAGGGGTTTTCGCTTTTTTATTATGAGGAGAGAAAAGCCCTGGGGACGAGGTTGCAATCAGTTTTCTACTTTCAAATACGTGACTATTGGCTCAACCTTGATCCCAGGGCATTTTGTCTCTTTCTGATTCTTTGGATAGTCGATATCGACTATCCAAAGAATCAGAAAGAGATAAAATACCCGGGGATCGAGGTTGATATTGGCTGGCAATAAACACGTGACTTATAATTTTTAATTAAATATGCGACGTAATTACGTATAAATTATTATACGATACCAGGGCTTCTTTCGCGTCTATCTCGCTTATCAAAAATATCATAAAGCAAAGAGGCTCTGGGGACGAGGTTGGGGATTTTCAAGAAAAATGCATGTATTAATTTTTGCTGATCAATAAATATTTTCTTATTTTTTGCGTGGATTTATTTTAGCTAATTGTCTAAACGCCAACAAGATCTTGCGCGGAATTGACCAAAATTCGCAAACATTTTTCACCTTAAGGGGTATTTCACTTGAAGCTCAATTTTCTTAACCACTCACGGTTGAATCGCAAAAAAAATGTTAATTGTTAAAAAATGTTTTTGTTACTACCAGTGTGACAATAAATTAGTGCAGATTAAATTAGTGTGAACATACGAATCAAATAATTTGCATGGGGGCGGAATAAATTAGGGCGAATGGATAGCGATTCGCAAAAACAGATTCTTCTCCCTCCCTTATTTCTTAAAAAAATCTAAATTTAGCTAAATCAACAGTTATGTGAAAATATATCGAATTCGCAAAAATAAATAACCGCAATTTTCTCCAGACATCTTTAATTCGCAAAAATTAATAACCGCGAAATGCGGTCAAAACGCCACTCAAAAATAAGCAAAATATTATACCACTAAAGCTGATTTTCCACTAGACAAAAAGTTCGCGCGAAATGTCATGATTCGAACTACCAAAAGCGATTCTGCGAAACGCTACCAAGGTTTCTTGATTACGTAATAAAAATAAAAGCTTGCGCATTGAACTAAAAACTGCCATTCGCGCGAACTTTACGTCTTAGTGGAAAACTAGATTAGGTATCTTATCGTAAATGCACGATTTAGTTTTGCGGGTACCTAATTTCTCTCCCCAAAAGCAGAAATACTAACCATAAAACCGGGAACCGAAATAGAACTTAAAAATTCATAATGGCCGACTTAAGTATTCGATTGTGTTTTCTTTACTTATTTATATCCACTGATTTTACAATTTAGGTTTAAAATTTCAAGTTGATTTAGTAGTATTAAGTTGATTTATACCTAATTAAAATATAAATGCAACATTATTTTTTCCTGGTTGCAAAAAATGACTTTGATTTTGGCTCATCATCCACTGAATCCAAAGATGATCAATTTTACCATTTAGCTAAACCTTAGCTACATGGAACAAGGATTAAAAAGAACTGTAAAAACAAGGCCACATCCCTACATTTTTACCATAAAAATATAGGTGGATGGAGCATATCTTAATTTATTTTTACCCAAGCTCCGCTCTTATAGCAGACAGCTTCGTATTAGCAACACATAGGGTGCCCTGTTTCTTTATAATCCTCAAAAACTAAGAAACATTTAAGAAACATGGCTCCAGGCTCATTTGATACTTAAATCACAGTTTGTGGGATAACTGGTATTGTGCAGAGAAACTTTATTTTATAAATATCAGAGTGAGAACTTAATGGGATAGTATTTAAAACGATGATAGATCTCCTCGAACAAAAAGACTGTTGTAAATATCTTCATAAAACATTCAAGCAAACAAGTTTACAAAATGTTAGCAGATTCTTTTCATTCCAAAACATACAAATAAGTTTTAATCATCTGAATTTCTGTCTTCATTCACCTGATTGTGTCGTGAATAGATATAGTTCATTGCTTGTATTTACATTACAGTTTATGCCAAGTTTATTATCAGCAGAAGATACAAATTAATTCGAGCTGTGCAGAAATCGCCACGTGCCAAAGCATTGTTGTGATCGATAACAGAATATATTTACCAGATGCAATCGTGCATTAATTCAGAATATCTTAACATCTTTTTTGTCGCGGTTAAGGGATGATTTAGTTGGATCTTGCTCGCATCTTTCTTCGTTTTCGCTTCAGGCGTCTCATACGTTTTTTCTTCCACTTTTCCCTCATCGTGACTATCGAGGATTGGAAAGAGCGTGTTCTGAATTCAAGAGGATTTTATAGCAACCGGCGCATGGCTTCTTTCTCCTATCTTGAATTTTGATTGGTTGCATAGGTTTGAGAATTTATTTAACCTCTGCGACAAAGAGCAAAATGATTTTATTCGGTGATTTTACACAAAAATTCAAGTCATGGTAGTGCCCGGTCTTTTTGTCTCGCTGCTAAAAATATTTGAGTGTCAGGCAGGCTGCTAAAAGTTTGAATCGCTAAGACGAGGACACAAATTCAAAATGGAGGAGATAGGAATAACAGTCGTGAAATCGGTGAGTATACTATTTATTTTATGTGCACTTTTCCTTATTTTTCGATTATAATCTCGAACATGTCTATTATTTCCTTATTCCCGTGAAATCTGCTAATTTAAAGAAAGTTCTGAAAAGGCCATGAAAGTCCGGCGAGTCCAGGAATATATATTTAACTTGGCTAGACGTCACTAAGCTTGAGGAATGTAACCTGTTTTAATGAGTTCCTAATCCAGTAACTGAGAACATGTTCAAAAAAAGAGAAGAAGCGAGGTTCCCCTTTTAAAATTAAAATATTGAATGGTCAACGACCAACGATCAACAACCAATATTGGGTGCCGATACGACAATAACAACAACATGGATCATATTTAATATTTTATTAAAATAATGACCAATGGCCAACGATCAACGTTAGGGTTAGGGTTAGGGCGCTTTTGTTGTTAGGGTTATAGTGACATTAAGGTTTGTGACGTTAGGGTTAGTGACGTTAGCGTTAGTGACGTTATGGGTAGTGAAGTTAAGGTTAGTGACGTTAGGGTTAGTGACATTAGGGTTAGTGACGTTAAGGTTGGTGGCGTTAGAGGGTTCGTGAGGTTAGGGTTAGTCAGTCAGGGTAAACTCCTAATTAGGCGATATCGCCTAACTAGGCGAATTCACCTAATTATAAGCGATCAGTCGCCTAACTAGGCGAATGCGCGTTTTAAAGCAGGATTTCTCTCCCCCTTAGCAAAATCGCGCAGA
>JAUCNQ010093558.1:0-12130 GCA_032352715.1 Bougainvillia muscus | reverse complement strand
GTTTATAAAAAAATTAACAAAACAATGATTTTAAAAATGGAACTCACAGGGACTTTCGATTGAAATAGTCCGCAAAATATGTCTCATCGGACTAGGTCCTACTGCCTCATGCAAAATAGGGGTATTTCCAAAAAACTGATAAAGCATATTCTACCTAACTGATTTCTACACCCTGCACCTACCAAAAATAGGTCATGTTACGATTTTTCTAATAAATGCCCTTTCTGGTGGGGGCGTTTATAAGAGTGAGGCGTTAAAAAGAAGGAGGCGTTTATAAAGATTTTTCATTTTTAGAGGAGGCGTTTATTAGAGGGAGGTGTATAAAAGAGGGAGGGCGTTTATTGACGATTTACCGTATTTAAGAAAATAGTTGTTAGTCTTAGATTGTCTTGTGTTTTTCCCACGGACACAGCTGTTATTCGGACATAGGATGTTATTCAATGGGATTAGCATAATTAGAGTCATGTGATATTTGTTAACATTCCTTTGCAAATCTTTACCTCTGAGCAAAGTTAATCTAATATCTACAATACAATATATTACACTAATCGGATAATGACATAAGAAAATTCCTAGAATTTTAGATAAACTAATCTAATTAAAGCATTCCAAATGATTCAAAATATACAAGAAAATAACCTAATTTGGGAAAAGAATAAAAACGTACATCGAATGGCACAAAAGTGCTGACGTCATCGAAACAAGGTTTGTTTTTATCGCCATTTTTGATCAAAATTAAAACGCCACAAATTTTCGAGAATCCAAAGTTTTCTTTCCTCCAGCAGTATTTCGGAGGGTCACACCTCCATGTTCTCGTTACATATTTTTCTATATATTTTACACGTTTACAACCATTAAATAATTTTTCTCACTTGGTAATTAAATATAAATCTAAAAAGTAGAAAAGTAAACCAATCAAAAAATTCTTGATATTCTTATTCAACATTGGTTTATCACGTTGATCACGTTGAAATAGCAACCCTCCTTAAACGGAATTTGGACTACAAAGAACGTCAAAATCACTGTAGGTAGGACGAGAATTACCATCAGATAGATGTTCACTGACTGCAGTCACTTGCCGTGATTTGCTTGTTACACCAGTCAGGTTCGAATCAATTCCAGTTGCTTGTTGGTGTTCGAAGCTACAAATAAAGTTTCCTTTTAAACAATTGGCGAAAACACGTCTTATCAACCGGAAATAAGTTTTAAAAATAACTCTGGTGAAAACCCTCTTTCTTTCAGAATGTGGCTATTAAAACTCTTACCCTAATAACCCCAAGATGCCAAAATTAACACTCACGTAGAACGGGACATCGGTATCTTATTACATATATTTTCCGATTTTCATGTTATGGGTATTTCTATATGCCGTCACTTTGCCCAGGGCTGATTAAATGATAATGTTGATAGACATTATCTGAGGTCACAGCCTTATATATATTCTGCTGCAGAACTGTACAAAGTACGCAATATATGTTAACCCTATTTATACCGGGTTTTTTGGTCTCAAATATACGGGGGGGGGGGTACAAAGTACCACACCCCCAAATAAGGTGTTAACCTTATACTTACGTCATAAAACCTAGCACAGTGGTACAACATCACAAGTCCGTCATTCTGACGTCTCGTTTCAACTATGACTTCATCGGTTCGTCAATGACGTCATAATTAAGTTTTCTCCCGGAATTTTGATGATTTTCTCAAATTAACGCCCTTGAAGGAAACAGAAGCACTGAGCAGCTAAATTGTTACTGTTTGAAATAAAATATATATATTACATTCAAAAATATTCTTCTTGAGGCTTTATTGGTAGATTAAAAAAAGTTTAAAAATATTTATTTGAGGAAACTTAACCCTATTCCTGATGGGGGGGGAGCAAAAATGCCCCCCCTAGACGGATTTTTTTAATATCTTTTGAATGCCTCCATCAAATTAGCTGAAATTTTTGTACTTTAAGTTTTTTTCTATTAGCTATCGGATAGTCATAAAAAAAAGTTGAGAAAAAAATTTCCAGGGGGTCCATGAGACCCGTTTTCGACCGGGGGTAGCAAAAAAGTGGAATATTTTTTTTTTTAAGCGAATTTTTCTACCTGAAGGAGTGAAAATTAACCAATACTGAGCTATAAATGATGAAAGCCCTGCTAAATACCTCTCAGAAAACCAAATCAGATTGAAAAAATTCGCATGCGTTCAAAAGAAACAGGGGAAAAACCGAATCATGAAAAATGCGGACCATACTATACTATACGAAAATGCTGACGTCAGCAAGAAAGACAATGCTGACGTCATGAATTTTATATTTATTGTATTAAGTGTTTAAAGAACATCTGTGGGAAGCTTCATGTGATGTAGGCCTACAGAACCGAAGTTAGATAGGGGGCATTTTTGTCCCCCCCCCACCCAATAAGGAATAAGTTGTAATAATCGCCCATCAGGAATAGGGTTAATGGGATAATATTTTCAGAGGGCGTCTGGGCGCTAAAGGGCGCAACTAATTTCAGATTTTTTTATTATTGTGCAGCCAATAAATAATTATTAAAAGCCACCAAAGGGGATCCCTTAATAATGTACAGAACAAAAGTTAAAGGGAAAAGTTCACGTTTCTGGTACTTTGTACTAATAGGGTTCACAGGGAGATCCGGATTTTTGAGCCTTTTCAAACGCGGTGAACGGATACAAGTTTCATCTAGAAGCTCTGTTTAAAGGAGAACTACAAGAAGGTATTTAGACGGGTTATGAGATTCTTAGCTGGCTATAGTGCAATCAAACAATTAAATGTGCTAAATCAGCAAAATACTCTAAAAATCTAGTAATGACATCATAAAAATAAAGAGATTAATGCTGATTTAGCACATTTAAAAGTTTGATTACGCTTAAGCCAGTTAAGAATCTCCTAACCCACCCAAATACCTTCTTGAATCAACCTAATTCATCATTTCTAAAATAGTCTGTGCACGTGCAAGAATCCATTTTGTGTTTTTGGACCACGTGACTTCATTTTTGACGATCCGTGACATCATTTTTCTTCGAAAGAAATTTCGCTAATGTTTTCTTCGTTAAATATTAGGTTAGGATAGTGAAACTGAGAAACAATAAAAATAAAGTCATTATGAAATTTTCTACTTGGAAACATAGCGTTTTAGCCCTGTGAAAAGCCCACCTTAAGCTCCTTGAGTTATGCTTTTTCTCTTAAATACAGTATCCATCTTTAGAGCAGAATTGTGTCGGCTACCGTTATATTATCCGGTATATTTGACGTCACATGCTCATGTACGTGAAACCGTGCAGCTGTGGAAGAAGATAAAGAACATAGTAATATTGATCTATGTCGCTAAAGAATAGATAAATTTGTACTTACAAGAAAAAACTTGAACACAGTTCGCGTCCGTAGAGATGTTTTTAACGATATTTAGTTTAGTTGATGTCCTCGTAAAATGTAAAAATGTTTCTTTCGCTATACACTATACACTTTTTCTTTAACCCTGTTTTATATGGGCTCCTACGACAACCTATATTATATGGGGGCATATATGCCCCCCCCCCCTACCTAGCTTCTTTTGTATAATTGCTATGTGGATGAAATTTGGCACAGATTATATTCAGCCTAAGACCATTCCAAAAGTGACGTCATCGGCCGATTTTTCCGATGACGTCATCAAATACGCAAATGTAGTGAAAAATGTTCATTTTGCTTTTATAACGTTTTTTAGCAATTTTTTTTATGTAGACTAAGTATTATCAGGCTAAAATGATGCTGTGCCATCAAAATTACATTAGATTTCGTTATATTGGCAAGATAAACAATATCAGGGAAAAAAACCTTTTTTTTTGCTGAAAATGTTTTTTTTAAATTCCGTTAGCCTGGTTCCGGTAATCCGATTTTCCCGAAAAGTTTAGGAAATGTTTCAAATAGATTGAAGGTTAACGTCACGAAGTTTTAAAATAATCACGCAAACTGTTCAAAAGTTATTGAAAAATTTCTCGGAGTTATATGTTTAAAACTCAAGAAAAACATTTGTTTCATAATTAACCCTAATCTACCTGGGGCGGCGGATTCCGCAACCCTTTCCCTCCGGGTTTTTTTTAATAACTTTGGCACTTTTAGTATTATTCTATTTCACACCGTTTGACAAAGTTTCATGTCAGCAGGTAGGGTAGGTCAGATTTTATGGGTTATTGTTCAAGACCACCTACAAAATTTGCATATTTCCCTGTGAAAATTTGCAATATTTAGAAACCCTGTAACTTCTGAAGTATATAGCATTTCGACTTGAAATTTGGAACAACGGTTCTTTGTCTCGAGACAAATTCATTGATTCATCATTTTTTTTCCGGGACCGGAAAATCTTCTGTTTTCCGGCAAAAAGTCCGGAAAATTGAACGGAACTCCGGTTTTTAGGGCAAAAATCCAAGATTGCGGCAGATTTTTGCACTAAAAGTATATTCGAGGCCCAGCTGCAACTTCTTACCACTATTTTACACCTGTTTTTACCAAGTAAACTTGATAATTTTACCGGAAATGTAGGTACGGAAATACCGGGGAAAATGGGACGTTTTATGATGTCATTACGACGTCGTTGACGTAATCAACAAAATGACCACACCCAATTGTTCTTTATATGGCGAGTTACTATCGTGCAAGTTTCATTACCTAAAACCTAACCAATCAGGAGATCTTAGGGGGGGGCGGCAATTGGGCAGTATGCAGCGATTCTCTAAAGGAATATTATAATAAAATCTTTTTTCATCTGAGAGGAGCCGTTTATTGGTATATATTCGATTCATGTTCCCAGATAAAAATAATACATATTGTGAAAAATAATTTTGTAACAACACTGTACTGTACTGACTGTTGACGGTACAACCATTGGTAACATGATGTATTACTTCAACACATTTGTTTATCTTGTGTTAACACTCATCATCGTATCCAATAAAAGTTATGGACTGTTATTACCAGAGAGAATTGCTGCTTTTGTACATGTGACTGGTGATCTGCAAATTCAGGTAAGAGTTCAGTAGTAGATCCTGCCCCAGTTAGAAACTTTGATGGAGAACTGGAAATGTGAATTCCTAATAGTTTAGGTACCATACATTTAGCAATTAAAAGCCAGAGTTTACGTCGAGTTTACAATTACTGATCTGACTTAGTAAAAGCATTTTTTGGAATTGTTACCATCTACACTAGGCCACATGCAATGTAAAAGTAGCGACTTATGAAAACACAGAACAAAAGCTGGTTACATTCAGTTTCAGATTATACATAGTTACGTGACATTTACAGATAATCTACATGAGAACGATTGTATCTGATACAGTGTTGTTAACCAGGTCGCCCTCTCTGCATAAAAAATGTCGTCTTACGTTATGTATTTGTTCAAACAACCTACAAAAATTTGAAGTAAAACTCCAGATTTTCACAGGTTGGTTGATAAAATAGTTAAAGGATAACATAACGTTTTATGCAGTGTCTGTAACTGTACTCTTTCTACTTTTAGGAACATTTTTCAAGACTGGAGAAGATAAAAACAGAAAATTTATACGACAATGCAAGACAATATCTAAATTCAGTACGTTCGCATTCTCATTATCTTTGATATAGAATTAAAAGGAAATTACTGCATTATAATGCATACAAGTTATGCTATCCATTAATTATTTTATCAAACAATCTGGTGAAATCAGTTTTACTCTAGATTTCTACAGGTTGACTAATGGTTATAAGTCCCGATCAATAAGAGGTATGGTACTGAATCTCAGTGCTTCAGGAAAGAGGACAGAAATAAAAAAACATGTGTTCATTAACCTGTTCATTAACCAGTGTTCACTTAACAGCATACCATGCAAAGAAATAGTTAAAGTTAAAAAGAAAATGATGTTCTGGACGCATACCTTCAATGATCTTGAGCAAATAAAGCAGACTCTGATATCTGTTTTTAATCTATATTCCTGCAGGTTGCGTAAGAGATAATTTATTTTTATTTTTGTGAAACTAGTAAGTACTAATGAGCATACCACTTGTTGTACATGTCCTTGTTTGTTATGTTCCATTTTAGTTTGCAGAGTCATTAGAAACCAAAACGGAAAGAGCTAACAAGGAGCTGTATGATTTAGCAAGACGATTGAAACTTGAATTCTCAGAAGGAAATCTAGAAAACAGAAAGCTACAAGGTTGTTGCAATGTACAAGAAAGTGAGCTATCACAAGATTATACATGGCAAGCCAAGGTAAAATTGAATACCCTCTGAATGCAGAGAATATTTAAGCGTTACTGCTGAATTTGTTTAAACATTCCGGTTATGTTACACTAAAAACTTGACTTATTTCTGATGCTTCAACCCTTGGAATAGAACGTTTTGGCTAAATATACGCAGTGGCGGACTTAAACCTAGTCAGAACAAATAGATGGAGACAAAAACTAATTAAATTTTAATAGTTAACAAATGGATAACGATGGTTTGGCTCCAGCAAACGCTTAAAAACTAATGACCATTGTTCTCCGTTGTATTGCTTTGACTAGGTAAAAGTGTGTTCTGGATCCTCCTATAATACGTTTCTACATAAATTATTTGTTCGCCATGAATTACCTGCTATGGAAAAAAGTTATATTCTGACCAAGGTAAAACCTTGATGTTAACCCTGTTTTATATGGGCTCCTACTGCAACCTATTTTATATGAGAGGGGTGCTACCGCATACATAACTTCTGTGGTACATGTGCTATATGGATGAAACGTGGCACATAGTATATTCAGCATAAGACCTTTCCAAAAATGACGTCGTTGATGACTTCATCGACCGAAATTTCCAATGACGTCATCAAATACGGAAATGTAGTGAAAACTGGTGATTTTGCTTTTATAGCGTTTTGTAGCTCATTTTTCGATGTGGGCTTAGTATTTCAAAGTTAAAATGTTACTGGGACATCAGAAATATATTGGATGTCGTTATATTGCAAAAATATACAACTTCAATTATAACTGAATTTTATATACATGATATAATTTCATATACAATTTCTTTTACCCAGTCTCAGTAATCAGATTCTTCCAGACATTTCTAGAGAGTTCGGCAAATAGATTGAAGGTGAAAGTCACAAAGTATCAAGATCATCGAATTATCTGTTCAAACTTTAAGATTAATCATATATATAACCCTATTCTGCATGGGGGAGGGGGTACGGATTTCTCCGGAAAACTGGAAAATTTTCCAACATCCACCGGAAATTCCGGAAAGGATTTCTGGAGCAAATTCCAACGGCGAAAATCTCCTTGTTTTGCCATCTTTTTTTCCTACAATGCTTTTGGGCATTTTTCGGACACTTATCTTTACTTCTACATCAGTTATGTGAAAGAAATGTCTTGAAAAGTTTTAACCTAAGTTTTAACCCTATTCCTGTATGTACACGTTTCCAGGAAATTTCACAATAATTGCTGTAGGTGCTTTTGAGTTATGACATTTTTGCTACGTGATTCCTGAAAAAAAATTAATTTGAAAGTTTTCCTAATTTTTGATTTCTTCAGCATAACTCTAAAGTATTGTTGTAATTGTGCTTCTATCAAACATATTTGACCTACTATATATTGCTGACGCTTTTTTATCTCAATCTGGTACGTAATTTGTCCAATATTGTATTTTGCAGACCGGAACGGAAAATTGATGACGTCATCAAAATAAGTGACTCATTTTCGGCATTTTGTTTTCTTCAAACTGTTCATAATAAGTTGGACTACTATCACGCCAAGTTTAAAGGTCATAGCACTAGCAGAACTATCATTATGAGGGGGGAGGCGGAATCCGCCCCTCCAGTCTATACGTATGAGGAAAAAAATACCCCATACGGAATAGGGTTAACATTTGCCTCGTTTTAAAGGTTAGTCTAGATTAAAGAGTCTTTGGTTAAAAGTCAGCGGTATTCTTTTTCAGATTGATGAAAAAAACTTCTGTGAAATGATAAGGAGTGATGAATCATGTCAACAAGTAAACACTGCAAACCATAGGCTATTATCTAAAGCATTTTTGACTGACATTTTCAAAAATGCATACGAAAAGGTACAATACGATGCAACTACTCGCTATATTTTCTTTGGAGAAGAGCGTGAAAATGGAGGATACGTCCAGTTTCCAGCTATGAAGACGACTAACGTACAATATTGTACAGCATGTAACTATGATCCACGACTCAGGTACACGATATTATTGAACAATAGCCATATTTCACACGCCGTCGTGTTTTGTTACGACGTTAAACACCAACTTGTACACACGCGTGCCTTGCGAAATCCAGTTCTAAAATGCTAGTGTTCTTTAAAAGATTGCTGAACAAAGTACGACATGAAGATTATTTGTAGAGTAAATAAATCTCAGGATATACCAATTCTTAATTGGTTAGAATCAAAATTTTATAGTTAAAGCAGCAAAGGGCGGTAAAGTGGTTGACCTTAGTGATTAGGTTAGGGTTAAGTTTGCTAACGGACTAACCAATTAAACAAGATTATGCTTAATCTCAGGTTAAATACTGTTTAGGTCTTGGTATATTGAAAGTATTGGTCCAAAGCAAGGTAAAGATATTGTTATTGTTGCACATGTAAGCGAAGATACAACAAATGCTCGAATGGAATATGTAAGGGCTATTGTTGACGTTATATTGGATACACTAGATGCAAGAGATGAGGTAATTGAACGATAGTTTAAATATTTTACAGTAAACATGTTACCATATATTCATCCTATATTACATTATGTATTTTTATCTGATATTTGGAATGGGGTGCCCCAGAAGTGGTCCTGTTCAAAAGTATATGTGTAATTGCCTTGATATTTTGGCTAGATATTACTTAGCAAGTGTGACTGTTGTCCAGGGACATGTGACTATTCTGATAAATCTGCAAAACACTTAAAATCCCAGAAGCGAATAAAAACGTTCATTCATTAGATTTCCGATAGGAAGTATTCTAATCTAGGCTTTCTGCGGCGGCCGCCAGTTCGTCAGAAAATCCGGAGTTACATTCGATCCCAGGGATTTCTTTCGAGATCTGCATGCTTAAGAATAAAGAGAATCCGAATCGGACCAATTTTGGTTCTAGACGAAATTCGGATTATTTTGGAGGTGACATTGCTTTTCACGGCAAAAATGTGAAACTTTTATTTTCGAACGTTTTTGAAGCAATAAAGTAATTATCCTATACACAATATACCTTACTATTGATGCACAGTGACATTGAATACATTACAAGAACAACCAATACCACTGAAAAAGTCTCAAAAGATTACGTAGAAAATTGGTATTACTTTTTATTTTTGGACCTTCCGGTCGGTTTTTATGGTATTTCAAAAATGCTGCATTCTGATTGGCTAATTCAATTGAAACATAAAATCCAATTTTCTTAGCAAAATTGTATCCAAATGAATCACTTGATACCAATTTTCGACATGGTTTTATAAGTTCTTTTGATCTATATCAAAATTATGGAACAAAAATGAAGATTTAAAAATCGAATATTTTAATGACGTCATCACTTCTCATGTGACTAAAGAATTCGAATTTTGAAAACTATAGAAATTGTTCTCTTCTTTATTACTACTCAAACATCATATTGATTTTGCGCATTAAGGTACAGCACAGGAGCCTATATAGTTCTTAGGTTTTGCTTGATATGATGTCATCAATCCGCCATTTTAAATATTTTTTTAAACGTTTTGATACATCTCGCCAAAGTTTTTAGTATTCCAAGTTTGAAGTCCACATGAGAAGTCAATTACGAGATATACCTAATTTTACGTTTGCAGGGCATATTTGGCAGGACAGAATTTCAGCGCAATTAGTTGCACATTTCTACATTGGTTTTGACCAGCCGTGTTTTGAAGCTAGTTCAATTGAATGGTATCAAAAATCATCTCAACATCACAATATTAAGCTACCTGGTATAAAATAAGGTTCTACATACCCCAAAGGCTTTGTCTCGTAAAGAAAAATCCCAAGTAGTAACGTCTTTTTTCAATTTTTAAACAAGAAAATACAACAACAACAAACATCCACAAAACTCTTCGTGTGGAATATTTTACTTCACTATAAATAATTTTTTAACTAGTATATAATCAAATTTGTATCCCTAAACTATGCAGAATGTTGTTCTCTTCGTATGACTTCACAGTTAAGAACAAGCTGCCAATAGTGCAAACCATGAACATACACAACTAATTTTAATATTTATTTAATGAAAAGCTATTATTCATAAAAGTCATTGTTAACTATTTTATCATAAACAATTAAAATCATTACAATCGTTGAAAATACTTGACGATTAAAAGAAAAAGGAGTGATATCTATTTAGAGTTAGTTCTCCAGCGCAGCATCAACGATTATGGGGACCAGGCTAGTGCTATTTCAACTGTTTCATGTGTGAATTTAGGTTATTTTTATAATTTGAGCAGTACACAGGATTCATTTTATTGTACAATTCATTTTAGAGGCGGAATCAGAACATGCCTTTGCTTAGTCAAAGTAATAAGAGGGATACTCAAAGTCGTTAATTTTAATTACTTTATGTATAACAATCGTCTCTAAAGACCCATTGTCATACAAAAAGTTATTAAGAATTAAAATGATTCATGCTCCATTGTAATGCGCTGACTAGGGCTGGATCCGCCACTGCATTTTATTTTCTAAAACAGCAAACAAACAAAAATGTCATTTGAAAAAAAATGTTACATTCAGTTGTTTCACTCTAGCGCGATTTTTATGAAGAAAACAATTGTTAATATAGCTACTGAGTAATATTCCGGATTTACACTGTGTTTTTTTCATGTTCAGGTTGTTTTAATGCTTGTTACAGAAACCAATGTAAAATATTTAGAATCAAATTCACCATCAAAATGTTTGACTAAACTAGTTCACTCAACACCACATGTTGTACAGGAATTAAAAACATTTCTTCGTAGAGAGGTTGTAAGAGGATCAAAAAGTTCATTTACAAAGGTGTTTAACGAAGCATTTCAAAAATTTAACAACACAGATCCGTTGAGAAGTAAGTAATGTAAAAGCGTAGTATGATAATTCAAAATGTTTAGTTCATAACTACCACTCTACATTTAGGTTAATACAACTACATTTAAATCTTACACGATTTTGTGACATTTCGGAGACAGTTTGGGTTTGGGTTTATCATCTCCTTGGTTGATGCTTGGGCGGGTACTCTCTCCAATGTAGGTTTCATCAGTTACAATGCATGGAACAGGAATTATTCACTAAAATAATGTTATGTGATTAATTCTATAACTCTACAAAGACTGTGATTGGTTCGACCTGTCAAAGATTAGAGGTGGGTGGTGAGGGGGAGGGAGGCTCTTCCTCCCTCAAGATTTACTTAACTACTGAGTAAAATGTCTCCCACTTGTAACAGATCTTAGAACAATCTTATACCTAAAGACTGGTCGTAATACATTCTTTACCATATGGCTATAGTTAATAAGTAAACGGTCTGTCTGTGAAATTGCAAATCGGGTCAGCAAAGTGTCAAACTTGGCCAAATTACGTGGATGGCAGATAGCATTATCAGTTTTTGCAATCTTGACTATGTTATTACTAGATATTACTAGTTTAATAATGACTACGCAGTCACAACACATTTTGTTAAAATAAAATGCTGCCATGAAGCAAAGATAGTATGCCACCGACTTTTAGAACTTAAAAAAAAAAGAATTTGGAACCAGAAATTAAAGTATAAATTGAAAAAATTCACAAAATTCACAAAATTTAAGAACATTTGGCAAATCTGATCTAAATGTGACTTTTTCTTTATTTTACTAAGGAACGGTCACAAAAATTCGCTTAACCCTATTCCTTATGGGGGGGGGGGAGACTTGGCAAATCTACGTAAATTTGATTTACACTAATAGTGGCAAGTTTAACCCTGTTAAGCCCGACCTTTTTCTACACTCTTAAAGCCTGGGGTGGGGCTCATTCGCCCCCCCTAGTAACTTTAGAACCAATAACTTTCAGAACATAAAACTTGGCACAAAAGTTCACCATGACATAATAAGTCATGTGACGTGAAAAAAAATTATGATGACGTCATCATGTCGCCGATGACGTCATAAAGACGTAGAAAATTGAGTAAAATCACTATGTT
>JAUCNQ010093336.1:0-12134 GCA_032352715.1 Bougainvillia muscus | reverse complement strand
GATAGAGACTAATTGTGCAAAGTTTCATCATCATACCATTTGTTGTTCAAAAGTTATGCAGGGGGGGGGCGGAATCCGCCCCCCCCCAGGGATGAGGAGCCCTAAAAAGCCCAGGGCTAATAGGGTTAACATAGCTGTTAATTGGTTTTTGATTATACATTTTTTCACTTCGCTTTTTTCGTATATAAACAACATTTTTCCACATTTTTATTGCCCGATGATGCGAGAAGGACCTTTCGAAACGTCGCCCAAAGAATAATTTATATTTTAACAAAAGAAGTAAGTTTCCGCGCTAGCTTTTAAAATCTTTTTAATAAATTTTGTATACCGTCAACAGAGACTCCTAGAATATATAAACATTTTTCATTGCATGATAATAAGGTAATATTATCGTTCGGGTCATTATCATTCAATCATATGTGTTATAAATTTTTTAATAAAAATCTTTTAATCTTTTAATGCAAGTATCGAGCAAATGGTCACACATGCTTTAACAATTCTAAAGCACTTACTTCACACTTGTTTAAGCACGTTTGACAATTTTCGGATATATTGCGGATAATATTAATAATTTCATTTTGAATGACAGTCCTATTGAAAATGGAATAATGTCACTGTCCATCACTAGCGAATTGTGATGAGACATTTGACAAGGTGAACAATGGAACACCAAAAAATACAACACACATGATTTCAATACATCAATTGGCGTTGTCTATATCTCTTCTATGACATATTTCTGCTTGGACATGGTCTTTGCCACGTGGCGCGGGCGATCCTGCAGTTGAAAAACGATTTTAAGCCAGTTTTAGGCTACTAGGTGCGGATCTGCTAGAAGGCTAAATAAGTTCTTCTTCAAAATCGTAGATTAACAAGTCTTTATCACAAGCATTGCTTTGACAAAGTTTCACGTTCACAGGTTGGAGCGTTTCTATGCAGCAAAACATCCAAACTGGCAGTGCAGTTCATCTTTAAGCCAGAAAAACTGTAGGTTGCCGTGAATTTTGGCCAGGATTGTAGATATTTTGTTATAATAAACAAAAACAAACTGTTTACATTATTTTCAAAAAGACAAAGAAGGTAATAACTTTTCTCACCCGTTAAACCAGCAGGTCTAGCTATTGTCAGAGTATTATGATGGAGAGGTAGATGCTTTAATTCTTAATAGCTTAATAGCGTAATGTATGGTACTCAGACTCATCATCAAATATTAAAAAAATCAGAATTAACGACTTTACGTCTCGATTTCATTGTTATGGTAATAATACCTAATAATTTTCATCAGAGAAGAAGTGCCTTTGTGCCTACTTAAGTATGCACAAATACACTCCTCTTGAATGAAATTTGATACGTATTTTCATAAGAATTTTGTGGAAATAAAATATGTTTTGAAAAAAGGTGATTGGAATCCACATCTGCATTTTATCAACATACAAGAGAAGAACAATCAGTTTATACTTAACCCTATTCCACATGGGGGGCGGGTCAAATTGACCCACGGCAATTTCGATTATGAATAACTTTTAATTGGTTTGTGCAAACTAGCTGTAATTTTGTGACTTTTCCTAAAATTTACTTAGCTTTCAGAAATTTACCAGGTGGCAACATCTTGTGGCCAGTGCATATGAATTTTAAAAATTGTTTTTTCATTATCTTTCTTGTTATTGAACTAATATGGTTGATAATTATGACTATTGAGACACTAATTCGGATTCCAGTCAGTATGGGGTAATTTACAGACCAGAAATGCTAATTTACAGACTAGATTTATGGAGGAGTCAAATGTGCAAAATTGCATTATTTAGAAATGTTTAGAGACACGTATTACTATTCAGAGACATAAAGAGACCTATTTACACATAAAATACACAAAAACATTCGATTATATATGTTATTGCAACCAAAAATATCCCAAAATTTATCCAAAAACTTCAGTGAAATTTTCTCTCATCTTTGATCAATTAACAAATTCTCCTAACATTACTAATAGTTTTAAAATGACCATATTTGGGTATATCAGTGCTTAAAGATATAGATTACTCATAGAAATTCAAAAACACTTCAGCTATACCATCAATATTCGATCTATCAATAGATACATAATTATCAATTTTTGAGTCAACGTGACTAAATGATGACGTCTTAACGAGAAATAATGACGTCATCATGACGTTATAAACGCTAATATTGATTCCATAGAGGTTAATGATCATCTGTACCAAATTTGGGTCCATAAGAGAGAATAGTTCTAAAGATATACAGAAGAATCTAACCGTGGGTCAAATTGCCCCCCTCTCCATCCATACAAAGGCCAAAAAAGCCCAGGTCTAATACGGTTAATATAAAAATAGGACGACAATTTAGAAACTAACTTAATCATGAAAGGCGGATCCTGAACATACCTTGTTGTGGCATTTCGTTGGTTTTTTAGATAGATTTGACAAATCTAAGGTCATACATGCCTTCGACCAATCAAGGTTTGTTATATCCTAGCCAATGTTTGTTCTGTTACTGTTTATGTCTGGTGAAAACCTTAGTATGCTGATGATACCTGATATTGGTTGAAACAGTAACTTTCCGACAAATTTATTTATGTAGTGCCATGTGAGTACCATTTTGATCTTTATTTTTTCAGAATAAATAAAATATCATTGATTCTAAAGATATGTTCTACCATAATTGTTATGCTACAACAAACTGTTATCAGTGGCGGATCTAGCCCTAGTCAGAGCATTACGATGGTGTATAATTACTGTTAATTCTTAATTATATTATGTATGACGCTGGGTCTTTAGAGACCCAGCAACATACGTAATATAATTAAATTAATGACTTTGAGTACTCCACTTACTGCTGTAACTAAGTAAAAGCTTGTTCGAAATCCGCCACTGGTTATGATAAGTTTATTTTCAACAAAGACTTATATACTACATCATTGATACGAGTAAAAACGGAAAATAAGCCTGCTTTCTCAGTTTATGTTTAATGGAACTTGGTCGCATTTGCGCGGGTATAACTTTCTGTAACAGAGATATCACATATTGTATTTATTCTAGTGCTATTCTTGTGCAACAAATTATAACGAATTATAACTTGGTTTGATTCTGTTAACATTTTGAATAGACACTGGCTATTTAACCGTCGCATTTAATAAATGGGAGATAAAACAGAGATATAGTGGGTGTAAAATCAGCAGTAACCATGGTCTTTTCTTTGTGGCATCAAAATTATCAAGAAGCGAGAACACCCTGGGAACGAGATTGCACAAATACTCTTTTTCTCAATGAGAATTGATACGATGTTTAGGGACCGTCCAAAAGATTCGTGTGGAAATTCGTATCAATTTTGATACAGAAGTAGTGCAGTGATGTAATATTAAGCCCTTTGATGCGCTATGTTCTAAACTGGCCACACATACTTTAACAATCCTGCGGCAAATGCTGCAGGATTGTTTAAGTTCGGGTAAACACATTTGGTCATTACGCATTAAAGAGTTAGAGTATTTCTTTATATAACAGTATATAGTAGAAGAGGAGAGAAAAACCCTCACCCTCCTTTGGTAATGCAGAGGATGGCGCCTTGCATAAGAGAGCTCCTTATGAGAGAAAGGTGCTATTAGTTATGGTTTTCAATACAGAAAGGATTTATTATTATTTTTATTATTGTTCTCGTTGCTATGCAAACTTTTTTTATTTATTTACATAGTTTTCATTTATTTTTATGTTTCCCTGAAATACACCAATAAGTGATTTTATTCTAAAGGATGCTGAGTGTTGGGGCCCCGTAACACAACTGTAAAGCAACTATACCGGTCACAAGTCCGGGACTTTGGAACAATTTTACTAATTGCCTGTACCTTTGTGAAGCTAGTTTGGTTAGGAGCTTGTTGAAGGTGTATTGGAGAAGTTTTTCTTTGTTTGTCGACTAGTGTTTTGTCGATGCTTGCAGTTTTCCTATTTGTATGGCTTTCTTTAGATTTAACATGGTATACAAATAAACACGGCGAGTTAAATGTAGAAGGAATTCTTTTAATAAAAAAACCTGTTAAATATTGCTTGTGGGAAATGTTCTGCTAATTATACACTTTCATAAACACATAAACTTTCATGTTGATGACGTTATCATAACCATGTCATTTTGCACTAATGAAATTACATGTGACTATCGCTGATTTTTTTTCTTTATTGGTTGAAAGCATCATCCTTATATATCTATAAAGATTTTAATTGGAAAAATATGCGGTAATTTTGAACTACCAATGGAAATAATTATGGTTTTGTTCTTAATGGCTCAAGTAGCACTTGAAATATTTTGTTGATTTTATATATTTGTAGTGTTGTTTTAAAGGTTTTTGTCATTTCGTAGAACTTGGGGGAATCCAAATTATTTTGAATGTGCTTAAATGTCTTTGTTATTTACCACACATATTTTACCACACACGTGAACATTTGCCCATAACTTTAGTTATATATATTATTAAGCGATGCCCTAAGGTGACTTATAATATTTATTTATTGACAACACAATGATAAAAAAATCTGAAGTTAGTTGCCCTCATTAGCGCCTAGACGCCCTCTGAAAATATTATCCAATCATTTTTCCTCAAAAAATTAATTTAAAATCATTTTTAATGAATCAATAAAGACTAAGTAAGGTTAATTTTGAATGTATTGCACATATTTTATGTAAAAACAGTTATAATCTACGTGTTCATTGCTTCTGTTACATCCAAGGGCGTTAATTTGAGAAAATCATCGAAATCCAAGGTGAAAAGTTGAATTATGACGTCATCGACGTCACGATGACGTCATAATTGATACGACGACGTCAAAATGTCGGAATTGTGATGTTGTACCACAGTGCTAAGTTTTAAGGCGTAAGCATAATATTTACACCTTATTTTGGGGTTGTGGTACTTTGTAACCTCCCCCCCGGTATATTGGAGACCAAAAAATCCCGGTATTAATAGGGTTAAGTGTTTCGCAGAAATTTGGGGAATACCTCTGAATCCAAAACGTGCACAACATATGCTCTTTTTCAGGAGTGAAATATTCCTCATATAAGTCATGCCATTTAGAAATGTTCGGTTTGTAGTATTTATCAAGAATGAATGTAATTCCACTGCATGAAAAGTTGTGTTATCTTTTTACCCTATAGATGCGGGGGAGGGAGGAAAAAATGCCCCCACACGGCGGGAAAATTTGGACATAAAAAGGTGCCGTTTATATTTTCGAACCTTGCGGAAGCGATCTTGGATAATTTTCGCATTCCATACTTCACGCTGTCGCAAATTGACACTCCTTCATTTTAAATTAAATTTTTCCCCGGAGTCGGCTGTACTAAACAGCGCGATGGAGTGCCGACTTTCATACAAGATGGTCAACAAGAAATGGGCGGTGCTGCGTATAGGCAGGTCTGATGATCTGATCTGTTTTGATGCGATAGCCCTTCCTATGTTAGATATTTGGTCTTATACATATGCAAAAGAATATTGTTGAAGAAAACAGTGTTGCATATATATAGTGATAAGTTGTGAAAAGAGAAGATGTTTTTTTTTCTTTTCATCATTGTCTTTCTGTACTATTCTGCTGTGGTCGGTGGTGAATTTTTGAGAAGAACATATTATTACTTGTCTCATCCCTCCTATCTTCTTTTTGTGTGTGGTAGGTGCTATGTGCATTCCCTTGATATTGTTCTATAGATTAGAGATAATAGTAAGGGGGTTTCTTTCATCAGATATAATGCTATGGTGGCTGTAGCGCGATATTGCTGCGGGGGGGGGGGGGGGCGGATGAGTCCTGGAGGGCTTGCTTTACTGCCTTTTCTAGCACAAGAAGGTAGATAGCACCTTCTTATGAATACTTAATTTGGCTTATAAACCATATATATCTAACTAACAATATTTATTTATATTTTTTTCAGAGCACGTCTTGAGGACGTCATTTTTAAAATTGTGTTAGCTGGGTAGATGCTAGTAAACAAATTGACTGGATAATATAAATTGTCGATAATGAGCATTAATAGTTACCATCGAACTAACCGTAATCGAAACCTGTAAATTTTACAGGTTTGATTGTTTCATTAGTAAATATTTGTACGTGTTACTTTGTGAGTGGCGTTTCACCTGCATTTTGCAGCTGGATAGGTATATATATATATATATATATATACGTATATTTGTAGTTTTCATTTACTTTACCCAATTATAAATTGCTCTACTCGTTTTACATGTGTATCGAGCACTCTTCTCTGAACACGAGATACAGAAGATATAATATATATATATATATATATTTTAGAGTTTAGACAGGAACCATACATACCGCCCTACGGCTGAAGATATTGGTAAAAGTCAATGTTTTATGAAATTATAAGACAAATTGAGGGGCTTACACAAAGTTATGGACAGTAGTTAACAAAGTTATGGCAGTAGGGCAGGGCAGTAGGGCAGGACAGGGCAAAATTCGTATCAATTTTCATACAGAAGGAGTGTTTTTGTGCATACTAGTATCCGCAAAAACACTCCTTCTATGATGAAAATGGTTCGTATCACGATACGAATTTTATGGACGGTCCCTATAAATTACTGGAAAAAACCTTGATTCACAAGTTGACTATACAGTTTTTTAATCCCATGTTGGGCTTGCCAATAATAAAGAGAATACTCTCATTTATAGCCGGAAACTACTTATTGTCTATGTAAAACACCTTTAGGACAACATAAACCATCTGGATAAATGTATTTTCATTAAAAAATGATAACATTGTGAAAAGTCATAGATTTAGTCTATGATTTAGTTGAGTAATTTGTGACGTTTACAAACTCTTGCTCAGTTCTATAAAAAATGTAAATAACAGATAATGGCGTTGAGTAGCTATTTGAGTAGCTGTGGTATATTGGTCGATGACGAAAGTACTTCAAATTCATTTATTTATTTGTTTTATGATGAAGTTTCGTATCGAGTGGAAAGCAGTAAACAATTTCTGTAAATCACCGTTGTTATAATGTATATGAACAGAAGAGAGGTTCTTGTTAGAAATATTATGTTAGAAAGTTTGTCAATACGACTGCATATTTCAAAATTATAAGGTGTGATAAACTGGCTTAGGAACGACTAGATGGTACCAGGGCAGTAGCAGACCAAGCCCTATTCAGAGCATCGCAATGAAACAGAATTACTTTTAATTCTTAATAAGTTTATGTATGATGATGTCCCTTAAAATACCCATTTTTATATAAAGCAATTAACAGTTAATGACATTGCAGTGGACATAGTCAGAGCATTAAGATGGAGCACAATTAATTTTAATTCTTAATAACTTAATGTGTGACAATGGGTCTTTAGAGACCCATTGTCATACATACATTAATTAAAATAACGACTTTGAGTATCCATTTTACTACTGTGACTAAGTAAAAGCATGTTCTGAATCTGCCTCTGCTTTGAGTCTTCGTTTTACTGATTGGGCTAAGTAAAACCATATTCCGAATCCGCCTCGAATCCAGTAAACAGTAGAATAAAGACAAAATAATTTCAGCGTATGGTTCTTTACGTGAAACATTTACTGCCTGACAGTAACAAAATGGTCACATACGGTTTCACAATCCAGAAGAAAAATGTTTTAAGATTGTTTAAGTGTGTATGACCATTTAATAGACACTAAGGATTAAAGAGTTAAACTATTGAGACTATTGTACAGGATCATGTTGTGAATTATGGGAAATTAGCAATCTGCAAAAAGGCCTATAAAATGTAACTGTAATAATTTGGTAAGTACAAAACGTATATATAGATATTCCTGTAGAAAAAACCTAGCATATTGTGGTATCGCTTTAACTACAGTTTTCAACATTTTTCACTTTAGCAGAAGTGCCTTTGCGCATACGTAGCGTGTACCAAGACACCATCATTCTGGGAAGAAAGTTGCTTTGTTTCGTGTCAGGAAGTAGTGTTTCATCTCATCACACGTTGGTCCCCGTTAGACGGATTTATTTAATATCTTTTGAATGCCTTCATTAAATTAGCTGAAATTTTGTACTTTAAGTAGTTTTTGACCGGTGGTAGCAAAAAATTGGAAATTGTTTTTTTTTAGGTGAATTTTACTACCTGAACGAATTCTGAGGGCTTAAGTATGAAAGCCATGCTAAATACCTTTCAGCAAATCAAATCAGATTGAAAAAATTCGCATGCGTTCAAAAGTTAGAAAGTTAGTTAGGGGAAAGACCGATTTTTGCGAAAATCACGAAAAATGCGGACCATACTATACGAAAATGCTGACGTCAGCAAGAAAGACAATGCTGACGTCATGAATTTTATATTTATGTACTATTAAGTGTTTAAAGAGCATCTGTAGGAAGTTTCATGTGATGTGGGCCTATATTCCATATACAGAAGTTAGATAGAGGGGGAGTGGAACTCCCCCCCCACATCAGGAATAAGTTGTAAAAATCACCCATCAGGAATAGGGTTAAGTAAAAAAATATAGTAATGAAGCTTTTAATAGATTACAAAAAGGTTAATTAGTCTTTTGATTATTAAACAACGTGACGGACACTGCAAAAACTATCAAAACATTGATTTATTCTTCTGCTCTCAACAAATTATATTACAACCAAAATATGTCTTATATACTTGTAGTTGATAAGTAAATACGGTTGTAGCTACTGCATATAAAAGGAATGTTTTACTTTAAGGAATGCATAAATCAACCTTCATAAATCTGGAGTAAAATCGTTAACAGGTAACATGCAGTTAGCATAGTTTTTAACATAGTTCTTTTGTGTTCTGGCATAAGAAAGGCTGCTACATACCCAAAGGCTTTGTTTCATAAAGAAACATCGTCTGGTCGAAATGCGTTTCGCGGTACCACAGAGCAAGTCGAGAGTCGCCTGGTCGCGCCCTAACACGATTCGCATGAGCACAACTGGAGTCGTCATGTCGAAAACCATTTCGAATGACCACACATATGTAGTTAAAATCATGCAGCAAGATGGATATATAAATTAACAAGTGACACATGCCGAATGTCGTTTTGATTGACCACACATGGCTTGAAGAGGTTGAAACACAACACGTCGTGTTAAAACACAATTCGAGTCGGACTGGAAATTGATTGACATCTGGTCCAGCAAATTATTTTTTAATTGCGGGGCAGGCATGTGTGCGAGAATAGAAGGGGAGAGTAGAAGTAGGAAAACACTTACAAAAAGTGAGTAAGGTTAAATATTTTTAATAAAATAAATGATATCTAACGGTATTTAAATAATTTTTGTTTACATTGCGCAGTGCAACTGCTTCTTTTAAAAAATATTGAGTGGTTCTAAATTCTAAAAAACAACACTTCTTCTCTTTTTCCCCAAGGATTGCGTAGTTACTAAAACGCGGATGACCCCAAATCCCCCCACATCATGCCACATTACCCCACATCACCCTTCATCACCCTTCATCACCCCACATCAGGCCACATCAGGCCAGAAAAAGCACCTCGCGACAGGAAATAGCCATGTAGGACTTCACGGAAACACCCGGCAGTTTTAAAACTCCATGGTCAGAGTCGGAGCTATTTTTAACCTATGTTTTAACCACAGAAACCCCAGTACTGATTGATATCAAATAATTGATGAAGATGGGGTTTGAAAAACAAAGAAAGAAAAAATGTCGCTCTGGCGTATTTGTTCTTTCTTAATTCGAGTTCAAATTTCACGCGTAACTGAGTTTGCAGGCAAAACTAATAGCATCGGGGAAGCGTAAAGTAAGCAAAACTTAGGAAAAACCTAGGAAGACGTGGAAAGAATTAGGAAAAAATACGGAAAATATTATTTGATATCATATCACATTTTATTTCTGGAACTTTTTAAAATGCTTGGGCTCCTGTGTTTTAACTTATTGTAACTCGAACTAGCGTTAACTCAAACTATTTTCTACGATCCCTTGAGGTTTTCCTAGTGCACAGCAGCTGCGCTTGACTCTAAATTCGTTAAGTCGAACTGTTTTCTTTTGTCCCTTGGAGTTTACTGAATGTACAGAATAGACCGTCTATAGGTACAGAAAAGGCGATCGCACAAGTCTTGTAGAAAATATATATATATCGAAATATACATTTGCAGCAATAGCTGATGAGTTTGAAGACTGACCCTCATTTGGGCCTAGAAAGCCACAATTAATATTTCTAATTTACAGTAAGAATGCGTATTTAAGAACGTTAACCTCAAACTCCCGCACATACTTGAACAATCTTGCTGCACGTCCGGGTATGTGTGAGCATTTTTAATGACGTTCTGACAGACAATCTTACTGGTAATTAAATATTAACAATGGTTTTCTAAGAAATTACGTTACAACAGATACAAGGAAACAAAGATATTAAAGATGTCAATTACACGTTTTTTTTATATAAGAAACACAAGATTGGACTTCAGGCTGGTTGTTTCTTAACAATTTTGCTTTTTCAGCCTGAAATAATTATTAGATGTTTCTTAGCTAGTTTTTTGGTTTTCCTCACTATTTACAAAAATTGACCTACACGCATTTTTTTATAAGCACCAGGGAGGTTATGCTTTTTCTTAAAGTAAAGGTCTACTGGGAATATATAACACAAAATGTATATAGAGGTATTATTTAAGCAAGAGATCTGCAGAAGAAGAACTCAGATTTGATGTCTAAAATTAATTTTCATTCTGATGTAACATGATGAAATTACCAATTTGTTGATATATCTCTGACGCGTCCGAATATTATGACTAGCCGCTGACTTACATAAGAGCCATGAGACTTGCTGACACCGACATCGGTTTGCCGCATGTGGGTGAAAGGATGTTCGATGTGGGTGAATATGCTCCGCGTCCACATATTTTGGCATGATGTTGACTGATTTGGCATGATGTGGGGTGATGTGTGGTGATGTGGGGCGATGTGGCCTAATCCACATTTTAGTAAATGCGCAAGGTTTGTCCAGTTTGACTGACCTGCCACGAGGATGGTTCAAACATGCGACAAAATACAGACCAAAGAAAATGAAATAAACAAATTATGAAGGAGCAGGTCTGTGATTCCACGACATGACTTACAATTTCACAACACGACTTACATGAAATTCGGCTTGCCATGTGCTGCTTCGGCGAAACGTAATTCACTAATCAGTTTGGTTGGTCATTCGAAACGGTTTTCGACGCAACGACTCCAGTTGCTGTCATGCGAATCGTGTGACGGCGTGACGATACGACTCTTGAGTTACTCTGTGATGCCACGGAACGAATTTCGATTAGACGAAACGAGTTGTGGTGATCCCGCTTCATAAGTGCAACCTTTGAGCATGTACATTGCATTTAAATTTTTAAAAACTGTTCTGTTTCAAATCAAAAGAAAAGTTAACGAAGTATGCAAGTGATTTATTTACTATTGCTATATGCCTAGAATGTGTTTGTTCATTGGGGGAATGTGTCGTCATCAAATTATGTTTGGTGTATGTTTAACTCATTTCATAAGCACACATTTGTAGTTTCGTCTGGGTCTGCAATATTTTCTCGTGGAGGACCTCATAAATTCCCGTGCGGAAGCAGTGCACCACTTTTGTGACGTTTCCGTGTTTCGTATTGGCTTTAATGTTTTTATTTGGATATTGATTGAATATATATAATGAACAAATTTAGATTTTTAAAAAATAATTTAACGTCGTCCAGTACAGTGAAATGACGTCATCAATTTCAGAGCGCCTTTAACCCTAATCTACCACAGGGGTGGGGGCGGATTCCGCACCCCCTCAGGGTTTTTTAAATATATTTTTTTCATAAAACGTTATCATGCCGAAACTATGCCACTTTTAGTATTAATCTATTTCACACTTTCTGACAAAGTTTCATGTCAGCATGTGAGGTACATCAGATTTTATGGGTCATCATTCAAGACCACCTTTGGAAATCTGCCATGTTTAGGAACCCTGTAACTTTTTGAGTTGAAATTTGGAACAAAGATTCTTTGTTGTGTGATAAATTGATTGATGACGTCATTTTTGTCGGAACCAGAAAATTTTACGTTTTCAGGCAAAAAGTCCGGATACTTTTCCGGAACTCCGGTTTTTGGCGCCAAAATCCAAGATGGCGGCCGATTTTTGCACTGAAAGTATTTTCGAGACCC
>JAUCNQ010093335.1:0-20541 GCA_032352715.1 Bougainvillia muscus | reverse complement strand
TAACACTTCATCTAAGATGAAAATGAAGCGAATTGCTAAGCGAATTTGAAGCGAAATTTTGAGACGGTCCCTTATAATGTAGTTGAATGTTGACAGTTATATGAGATTGGATTAATCCTAAGATTGCTACATTCCTTAATTCCTCTGGAATAGTCTCCACATTTTATACTGCATGAAAATCGGAGTAATCCATTTCCGATTATGTGCAATTGTTTTACATTTAGAAAAAATTTGCTCCATACTTTTTCTCAATGTCAAATATCTGTACAGAATTCGAATCCGATTATTCCGATTTCCAAGCAGTGTTAAATCACTGATAACTTCTCTTTTATAGGCACTTATCGAACGTGGTGATAAACTAAATAAGTTGGATGAACGAACACAGGAAATGATGGCGAATGCACAAAACTTTTCATCCGCTGCTAAAGCTTTAGCAGATAAATATCACAAGAAAAAATGGTATCAACTGTAAAGAAAATATTCAATTCGTTTATACTTAACTACAATACTACTATCACTATCAGCTCAGAATTAAGTGTCAAAGAGGATGCTCTTGAGATAGTGGTTGAAGGGATTGTGAAACTATTTTAGACACGAAACATTGCTATGCTTTAATGCATTCCGTAACGTTAGCTACCAAGATAAATGGTGAAGAAAGACCTTAAGTGCTGGATTTTTCTTTCTCCACTGTTACAGTTCATTAATTACACTTTGATTTCAATGAATCCAGAAAAACGACAAACCTAGTCAGTGATATGGAGACTCAAAGTCATTATTCGCTAATCGCTTCGTGTCGCTATATGACTGCTCACCATAGCACTCAGCAACAAAATTAGTATTGCAAATTTCCAAACAAATTGTGTGGACGGTCCCTTGTTTCGTTTTCTTTTTCATTCAATTGTTCTTTTCTTTTTTGAATTCAAACATATGTATAGGAGCGTGTATCAGCAGAAAGGTAAGTCATTTTACTGATTTAAACTTAATTGGCACTTCTTCGCCGGTTTGAAATCTAGAAAATCATAGTAGCAAACAATATATTTTTGTATCCGCTTTTAAGAAACTCTTTTCACAAAGGCAAAAGTCGGATCTAGAAGCTTAAAAATAGTCGAAAGTGCCTACGGAGAAGTATAAAACCATTAAAAGAAATTTTAATAGTTTTACTCTTTTTCGCAGGTGTTTGCCTACTCTTGGATCCGACCCTGCAGGCTAAAAATAGCTCCTGTGGTAGTGTTTAGGAGCATTCTTTTTTCTAAGCTAGAAGTGTTAATTGTTAAAGCTACTCGACCAAACGTATCACGCATTTAACCTTTATAGCATTTACCTTCTAAATTGATTTTAAGAGAAAGATGCTTCTTTTCACAGTTATATATATAGATTCCTGCAGAGTTTTGTACTGTTGTAGAATTATAATAGGGAGTCTACAGTCTAATTTACAACGGCAATGCTGTATTTACCTTTGTGCATATAGGCTACATGCATTCCATCCTACAGGATGGAATGCATGTAGCCTATATACACAAAGGCGAATTCTACGTTGTCGTCATAGATTAGACTGTGCGTAAGCTCCCTATTAACTGGGTCTAGAAAAAGGAGGGCAGCGTCCGATCAGTTAAATAAGAACAATTTATGTAAAATAACCCTCAAAATACTTATCCTTACACATGAAAGGGGCCCTCCCCCATCATATTCAAGGGGCAGCGTCAGATTTGTGTCGGACACTTGAAAGACTTGGGTTAGTACATGAATAATAACAATAGGTAAACTCGGAAGAATGATCGATGCAGTGCGAGTTCATCACACAACTATACCTCAGGCTCGTTTGTTCTAAGCTGGGTCGAGCATAATTGCTTTTAAATCAATTCTTAATGATTGTTCACGCCAAATTTACCCTTTAATACCTGCTGATAACAAAATGGTCACACATACTTTAACAGTGCGGAAACCTTCTGCTTCAGGATTGTTAAAGTGTGTATGCCCATTTAATAGTCACTAGCCATTAGAGGGTTAATGCTGGTGTAAACTTATCGATAGTTTTTGGCCAACTTATCATTTGTAAGACATTGAAATATAAGAGGGTTAATGCTGGTGTAAACTTATCGATTGTTTTTGGCCAACTTATCATTTGTAAGACATTGAAATATACCCCGGTTATAATAATCTAAGGTTAACTCTACGGTATTAACCCTTTCGTGCATAGTGTTGTAAAATGGTCACACATACTTAAACAATCCTGCAACAGCAGATACTGTTTAACCCTTTCATGCATAGTGTTAGAAAATGGCCATACACACTTTAACAATCCTGCAGCATTTGCGGCAAAATTGTTAGAGTGTGTATGACATTTTCTAACACTGTGCATGAAAGGGTTAAACAGTATCCTTCAGATTTGCTTGAAAGTTAATTGACTTGTAGCGTTGTGATGGCTAGCTGTTAGAAAAACGATCACTAGCAATTATAGATCGTACAGATGAGTACAATTTACACCTTACATCTTAAAATATTTACACCAATTTCATGATTTTATTTTTATGCAACATGCTGTGTTTGAACACCACCTCCCTTTCCCCATCCGTTGCTTTAGGGCCCGTCCACAACATTCGTATGGAAATTCGTATCAATATTCCCTCAGAAAGAGTGCGTTTGTGCATACTCAATTTGCAAAAAAAACACTCCTTCTGTGATGAAAAATGGTTTGCAGTACGAATTTTGTGGGCGATTCCTTGAAAGTATTTGATATTTTCCAGCAATGGATTAAAACTGTGTAGCCTTCCTGGGTAGACCGCTTTCGTTGCACTTCGCTTGGTCTGCCATCACTGATATGCTTTTTGCGTTCGCGACATATCTAGGACCACCTTGTTTTTGAGGCCGATTTCCCGTTAGTTATTTCCAATGCGCATGTGCGAGATTAACAGCCGAGTGGAAAAGTTGTGTACGCGATATTCGACAAGTGGTGATCGACCAGGCGGAGTTTAGTGAAACGGTCTATCAGGTAGGCTAAAATGTGTCTAGAAATATTATTTTCTTCTTTTTTTCAATCATTTATGGGCTGCACAAGTGTAAACGTTTTTTGGTGTATGTTTCAGGTGTTTGTTTTTGAGTTGCTTGTGCACGAACCAGGGTAGCTATAATACCTTTATAACTCTACGGTGTGCTACTTGAGCAGATGAACTCTTTCTACCCATACAGTATGCTTAAATAAAGTATGCTCAAAGACACATGCTCTGAATGAAAATGGATAGGAATCAAACAAAATTCTAAAGCAAAATCTTCAAGGTAAACTTTCCTAAGACCCAGCATATGCATTTCTTTGAGGCGGAGACCATATAATGGTCTATCTACAAAAATTGTAATATACTTAGTACGCACACAGACACTTCGTCTTAGATGAAAATTGATTGCAATGTCATTATTATCATCTAAAGAAGAGGATGCTTTTGATAAAAATAGCAATCAATTTGTAGATTAGTTTGCACTGCACTCCTGAGGTAACTGGTTTTGTGTGAACTGTGAACTTTTTCTTTTTTAAGCCATCATTGATGCAATTATTTTTGCATTGTCTTATTCCTTTATGATAAATTATAATTATCTCATATTAGGGACCGTCCACAAAATTCGTATCGTAATACGAACCATTTTCATCACAGAAGAAGTGTTTTTGTGCATACTAAATATGCACAAAAACACTCCATCTTTATGAAAATTGATACGAATTTCCATACATTTTCTTTACACATTACATCTTACTATTTTTAATAACCTACTGTATGTTCTATTATTGAACCAAATTCATAAAGTAATACTGACCCAATTGGACTAATGGTTCGTCTCAAAAATTCGCTTCACAATTCGCTTTATTTCTATTAATTTTCATCTCAGATGAAGTGTTATTGTGCATCTAAGGTGAAAATGAACCAAATTGTGAAGCGAATTTAAGCGAATTTTTGAGACGAACCCTTAAGAATCACTCTCGAGTTTTGTAATGAATTTAGGAACGGTCCACAACATTGGTATCGCTAATCGTTACATTTTTATCATAGAAGAAGTGTATTTCTGCATAATAAGTGCACAAAGACACTTCTTCTGCTTGGAAATTTCCTTAAGAGTTTCGTGAATGATCCCTAAGGAAATAATAGCGAATTAGGGGAAGGCCAGGTTACCATAACTTGAGAGAAAAATCAAAAGAACAAGATGAATGCAGACCATTGTTTTAAAAAAAAAATCAATTCAATCCCATGGCTTATTATAGAAGTGCAGGACATGAGTGCGATGTTCGAAAAATAGGGCATATTGAGCTATTACAAGGGCAACTTTACTTCTGTACTTATCACCCCTCGATTGAGGGCGTTTTGGATATTTTAAGTTCAAAATAAATTTCCTTGATCGCATCGCACTCAACTACCGTCTAAATTAAGCCCTGAATGCAATAGGTGACATAACTAAGGAACTGTCTCAAAAATTCGCTTCATTCCTGTCAATTTTTATCTCAGGTGAAGTGTTATTGTGAATACTTTGTATGCACAATAACACTTCATCTGAGATGAAATAAAGCGGTTTGTGAAGCGAATTTTTGAGACAAACCCTAATGTTCTCTCTTTTTTCGTTTTTAACGTTTTTTACATAGATTTTTAGCTTTTGTCTACTTGTGAATCATTCTGCGGTAAAAGATTTACAGAGACAAGGATTAAGGTAGAATGATTCTGTAATCAAGGTAAAAAACCTCTTCCATTTACCAGAACTGGGCGTCAAGTTTTGTTTCTTATGTTAACCCACCAAAGTAAAGTTAAAAGACATGAAATGATAAGGGACCATCTACAAATTCATATGAATTTTTATTCAGAAGAAGGTATGCACAAAGACAGTTCTTCTATGATGGAAATAGTAAGATTTTGTGTAAGGTCTCTTATGGATTTGCGATGTTAGTTTCAATCTATATTTTTTATATGGTAAAATCTTTATAATTGTACAAATTATACAATTTTCGTTTAATGTGGGTTCGTTATAAAAATCACTTTCATTTATATTTAAACGTTTTCGGAGACATCACTGCATGAAAATCCAAATCGGATTACATACAGTCTAATAATCGTAGGTATTCGGCATCTAATTATCCCGATTTCCATGCAATGAATGAAACGATTTGTAAAACAAATTCTGTAGTAAAACCGTCAGAAGAAGGGTCCTTTGCCCATAATAATATCAATATTTAAAATATGATTTAGGATGTCTCTTTTTAAAAATATAATATTTCCCAGACACATTATTTTCTTGGAACTTTTAATTTAAAAATTTGAGAGTCTTGTTTCTTGAACAGTAGTAAGTACACTTGATTCGCTTAGCAATTCGCTTAATTTTCATCTTAGATGAAGTGTTATTGTAACACATAAGTGTTACAATAACACTTAATCTAAGATAAAAATGAAGCGAATTATGAAGCGAATTGCTAAGCGAATTAGTAAGTTCGAGATCTACCTCATTTTTTTAAGGTTCATCTGACGGTCTCAGACCCTCAGAAATTTATCAAATATGGTAAAAACATAACGTCATTTGTGACTTTTCCCACACTCGCTGCCGCCATTATTGAACATGCAAAAAGATAAACATAAATGATGTCATGCGTAATGACCTTATTTGGCAAATTTTAGATAGTCTGAAAACTATTTGGCTATATCTGTGTAAAAATTAATATTTGGTCTATCCTGTTTCTCTGTGATGAAAATGGTAGTGGCGGATCCAGAGCTTGAAAATAGTAGGCAAGTGCCCACGAAGAAGTGTAAAACAATTAAAATTTCAACGAAATTTTAATTGTTTTACACTTCTTCGTTGGTGTTTGCCTACTCCTGGATCCGACCCTGAATGGTACGATTAGCGATACGAATTTTGTGGACAATGCCTAATTTTCGCATGATTTTCACTTCATTTTAAGGGGCTGTGCACGAAATTCGTTCGTACGTACGTAATTTTGATTAATTTTTATATTCTAAGTATGCATAAAGACACTTCTTCTGAATGGAAATGGATTGTAATTTCCATACGAATTTTGTAGACAATCCCTAAGTATATATGACCATGTAGGGGATACTAGATATATTTTATTTTATATTTCTAAAATTACTTAGTATCCTGCGATGTGATTGTTTCGTAATTGTGTCAACGTTTTGTGGTGTTGGTTTATTTATTTATTTTTTTGTGTAAAATAATTGAAATTTTTTGTAAAGCAAATACTATTACGTCTTATTCGATATAAAAGCTACATGGAAAAGTCTTAGGATTGACTTTATGTTTGTTTTTTCCCTTCTTAAAAATCGATTCTGAATACCTTATTACACGAAATTAACGCGAATTGAAAAATTACGTGTTAATTAAAACCACGTTAATTTCAACCATAGACCCAAACTAACGTAAAACAAGTGCCCTTCGGCTACAAGACGGGTCTGCCTGATGTAAGCGACTGAAGGATGAACCTAACAAAATTAATCTTTTCTTTCTGCTAGTTTCCTCAAATAATTAATTTTAATGAGAACACGGGTTTTGGCGAAGGATAGCTAAACCAGTGAAGTTTCCTCTGATAATTATTTGTTCTCTATGTTGCAACTATGAAAGTTTTTTTGTCAGAGTAAAAAAAGTTTCCTCGCATAATTATTTAAAAACTCAACGTGTTTCGTAAGGTGTGTCTCAGAAACTCGTGTAAGAATTCGCTATAAAGAATACATGGTTTATGTCCGAGATGGAGATGCATCCTGCACAAAATAGAACAGTCATTCTCCGTCCTACAGCTGTAGGCAATGGATGACTTTGTCATTAGTGTAGCATTCAGTTATACTGACACCGTTTTCAGTAAGAATTAGCTACACGTTTTTCTTCTTATAAGAAAAAAGTTTATATTAAAATGAGCCTCAATAATGTCAAAAACTTAAGAAAATCTCGAGGTTGAGATGTCTAGCAAAAATCATTTTTTTCTTCTGGTAAGAAAAAATATGTACATAATTTAAATTAGTTTTCTTGGAGCAACATAAAGGAACAACATAATGAGACAAACCAAGGACGTCCTTGGACAAACAGAAATATAAACTATAGTTCATGGTAAATCCTTTAAGAAATCTAAGAAGATTTCAGCCTTATTTTAGAGTTAAGAAAATTGAGCCTCAAGTGAAAAACTAGTTTTCTTATAAAAAGAAAAACTTGTATTAGAGGAAACTGAAAATTGAGTGAAAATGAAAATTAAGTTCTTTAGGAAACTTCTGCAAAATGAACATTATCGCAAATACTCGAATGAGCGCCCCCTCGAATGAGCGCCCTCCTTTTGGAACAAATTTCTTTATGAGCGCTCCCTCGGATTGGCGCCCCTCATCTTCCCGAAAGGGGCGCTCATTCGAAAAATATTGGAAATTACGTACATAGAGCGAGAATGCATTCAACTATAGGACTATTCTATTTAGCAAATATTGGTTAATACCAAAAGGGACATAGGGTTAACGTAAACTTAAAAAAGATTTTTTTTTCTGTTGGCTAAGTGCTTCTCTGTTCAGTTGTGAAATTATTTTGATAATCTTCTTGAAATTTTTTGTGAGCGCCCCCCTCGAATGGTCGCCTCCTGTAGAGGTCCGAGATTTAAATGAGCGCCCCGGGCTCTATTGCATGTTTTGATAAATTTTAAGGTAAACAATACTCGTACTTTCAAAATTAGAGTCATTCAGAACCACCTATTAAATTTTACATAAATATCAAAAAACTATTATCCGCTTAACTTTAGAAATACTTGACTTGAATGAAGTCCATTTGATAATGTTAAATACGAAAATGACGTAATTTTCCGAATTACCGGGAAAATTACCGTTTTCCGTAAAATATACCGGATTATTTTCCGGAACAAAATTTATGGCTGCCATTCATAATGGTAGCAAACTTTTGACAAAAAAAGTTCTTTCACACGCACTATATCAGTTTCATATGGTTTTCAACGGAAGTAATGTGGTTTGATTAGGTGAATCAATCCTTATAAAGAGATACAGTAATTTTGACATTTCAGGAAAAAATGATGTCGGCATGAAGACAGGGCATGACGTCATAGCAAATCTTACTAGATCGAGGTTGATCTTACTACACCCATATGTTGCTTTTATGTTGGATAACAACTGTGCAAAGTTTTAAGGCTCTAGCATTCACTGTCCAAGAATAATGGCATAATGTCCAATTCCGGTCTTTCAGTGGCAGAAAAAGTCCGGGGCTTGTATAGGGAAATTGTATTTTAAACTCGTATTTCTCAGAACAGAGTTTTTCAGAATGGATTATCAAATATCTGTTGACTGCCAAAGAACGAAAATACTATTTTTACTATTTTAGCTTCATAAATGACGATTAGTGATTTACTACTAGCAGTCTTCCAATGCTCTGTCGTCTTAGGATGAGGTCGGAGATGGAATAAACAACTAAAAGTTGATCTTTATTAATAACTGTATTGAATTATTTAAATCAGTATCAGATGTTACATGTTGTTTAAAAGTACGTTATAAAATTGAGAAGCATCCACTAAGAGGTGTCCTGAAAAATAGCTGTTCTGAATTTCCAGGTGGGTCTTTTTTCTGAGTCAAATTATTACTATTCAAGAATATCTTTATTTCCAATATAAAACATTTTACTAGCTCGTATATTTCATAGCTGTCAAGTAATTATTTTACCACAACAGAGGAATTTTACCGTGTTAAAATCTTCGACTAATAGGTGTTCTGGAAAATAGGTATTCTGATTTATTAAATAATTTTTTCTTTCTTCGGCACACCTCTTACTTTACAGCTTTTTTACATTTTTTTCTCAGAAGAGCTAATTTTCTAATAACATACCTTAGAAAACCTCTTTCTGACAGGAATCTTTTTCACACTGTCTAATAAAATCTCTGTTTTACAGGAACTTCTTCTGCTTGGAAGCATTCGGAACAGCTCTATGTCACAACAAAATAGTACTTTCAGCACAGCTATTTTTCAGAACAGCTCGTAGTGGATGCTTTCGAAAATTCATGAAATATGGTGTCCATCACTATACTACAATGTTTCTGCAGTATTCAATATGGCAGTGAGTGAAAAAACGACAAAAGAACGTGAATTTAAAAACGCTCCTTTTTGCGCAGTATTCGATATTTTGCAGTCCGAAATATTCCTTTTTAATGAAATAGTAAGATATAAGCAAAAAGTGGATTTTGTGAGCCACAAGCACAATTTCTGGTACTAAGTAGTCCTTGAATAAGTAGTCCTTGTCTTAACCCTATTAAGCCCGGGTAGGGGCTGCCCGCGGCATGTTTGAACTCCTGTAACTTCGGATATAGCAAAGTTTTCGATGTGTTATTTGCTACATTAAACATATGCCTATAATACGTCATCTCCAAAAATTTCAGTCTCACATCATAAGTGGTTCAGAAATTACTGGCTATTGTTTGAAACCACCTCACTTTTTACAGCACTACTCCCTCCGAAATTCCTTAACTTTATAATTGCTGTATTTCGTTCAATATTTAAGATAAAGGCTTGAAACTTTGCACATGAACATCTGTCAACCTAACCTTTCATTGGAGTACGGAATTTTTTCCATTTCCGGAAAATCTTTAGGAAAAACGGAACTTTTGCGGGAAACTTTTCCAGAAAGTATTTCTCTCTCCAGGAATCCGGTTTAACATATATTAAGGTGGCTGAAAACATATAAAATTGATAACTCCATCTTATAACATGGTTTTTATAGTGTTTTGAAAAGTATAAAAATCTGGGTTGCTAAGTTTTGGGTCGGAATTTAAACATGAAGTGATGAAGTCATAATAAAGTTTTTTACTGCACGTAACTCCTTATGTTATGGTGCCTAGTTTTATGTTCTGAAAGTAATTGGTTCTAAAGTTATCAGGTGGGGCCTTAAAGCCCCCCCCCCGGGCTTTAAGAGTGTAAAAAAAGCCCGGGCTTAAGAGATCTCGAGACTTCAGACATTTCTGGCACCATTGCGTACGATGTCAAATGAAATTCGAATTTTACGCATAAGTAGAGATTCCAACCTCGCACTGAGGACCGTTTTTCGCTTAATCAAATAGCGGAAAAACGGTCCTGGGTACTAGGTTGTAGAGACTCCAACAGAAATTCTCAAATGACATTTGTATATCTTTACGATATCGTACCACGAACACTTAAATCATTCTCTGGGCGGTTACACTGTATAATAAATGGTGTTTTACGGTATTAATGACTGGTACCATCAAACAGATAATAAAACATAATTCCTAAAAATGCTCTAAAAACATTCAAAATGGGCACCGGTTGCTATGGTAACCAAGGAAAACATTCAGACGCTATTTTACAGACTAGAAACGAAAATCGTAATCTCATCTGTAAAATGTACACATGTCGCGTGACGGAGAAGTTATTTTTTTAAATACAAAACATTTTACACGGACTTCCTTTCAACAAAGTTTCATTATTCAGTCATTCTTTGTTCAAGAGATATAAGGAATTTTTTGATTTTAGGGTTCTGGACTGCAAAATACAAAAAGCAGCATATCTCAAGAATAAGACATGGAAACTGAATAAGATTGTTACAGAATACTCAGAACATTAATGTCAACTTATGTATCAAATTTCTTGACGATTGCTTTATTTGACGCTATTTTACAGACCAGAAACGAAAATCTTATTCTGGTCTGTAAAATGTTCACATGTCATGTGACATAGAAGTAATTTATATAAATAAAAAGCATCTTACCCGGACTTCATCTCAACAAAGTTTCATCATTCAGTCATTCTTTGTTCAAGAGATATATGGAATTTTTCTGATTTTCGGGTTCTTTTTTATTCTGGTCTGTAAAATACCAGCATGTCCGAAAATAAATTGGACGCTGGTCTCATGTTACATCTGTGATCATAAGCTTTCCAAAAACGTATAACTTTTGCTTCTAACCTTCAATTCTAACGGAACTCCTGCACTATGCGGAAATTTGCGAAAAAACTACAACCATACAGCCCATGAAACTCTCTCAAAATGTTACGATATGATGGAACAGTGATTTAAACGAATTAGCTTTTTCAATAATTTGGTGCGCCATTTTTAAAGGAGATGCAAAGTCACATTTAAGGATTTTAGTGATATTTGTGGTCATAGCTCAAAACCTGTGTTAAAAATAAAACATATTCGCGAACGGACATGGTGTATTTGCAGAACAGGAATGAATTGGCAGAAAGTTGTATTAGCGAGTGGTATTTTTGATACGGGACCCAAAATATGGTTCGAATTAACGAATGTTCGAAATAGCGGGATTCAAATTAAGCAGCAGAAAACATAAGGCTTTCCCAGGAAAACTTCAGGGACTTAAGATTTTGTTCGAAATACCGTATATGACCGATCTAACGCGCACTCTTGAATAAACACCCAGGGTATATATCAGTTTTTAGAATAACGACCAGGGCGTTTAAACGGACATGTACAGTATCGAATGTTCGAATTAAGCAACATTCGAATTAGCGGATATCTACTGTAGATCTTAACCCTTTTAAAAGCAAATTGGTAAGAATTAATCGAATTTAAAAAGCAAATATTTGATAAAAAATACTTATAGATCTATCGGTCTTCAAAGTGGGGCATTCTCACCAAACAACCTATAGACAGCTTTAGTTTTACTGCAGTTAAAATAATCTCGAGATCTCTAGCATTGTTCGATGGATAGCTGCAGGATACGTAATTGGATATCATCAAATTCCAAATAAAGTCCAAATAAAAAATTATCTTAGAAAACTCATGGTTCAAAAAATAGAAAATCTCTTATCCATTTCAGAAATAATACAGGAGGAAAGGATTGTAAATAAACAAACGATTAGTTTCCGATTTCATTGAAGTATGCTTCTTTGGGTCTAAAAACATAGGTCTATGACGTCAGTCGACAACAAGAAAAAGGTATCTCTACCTATTTCTCCAAATCGGCTACTTGTGTTTTTCAACAGACATCTGCAGGTTGTTCCAAGGGTAACTTATGAATCAACGGCATAATTACCATTCAAATAGCAAGTATACTTCAAGAGGAAACTAAGAATCACATTATCTATAATCAATGTCTGCAGGAGTGCAGTAATACAGTGTCGTTTAAAAACATATATCTGCTGAATTTCAAAAAAACAGTGTCGTTTAAAACATTGCGGTTCAGTGATGCAGTGTTGTTGAAAAAACGATGTCTGCGGCAGTTCAGTAATACATTGTCACTTAACAACCGATGTATGCAGCAGTTCAATAACACAGTGTCGTTTACAAACTGTTTTCTGCAGCAGTTCAGTAATACAGTACGTTCACAAACAAATTCCTCAGCAGTTCAATAATACAGTGTCGTTTACAACCCTATGTCTGCAGCAGTTCAATAATACCGTGTCGTTTACAAATTGGTGTCTGCACCAGTTCAAGAATACAGTGTCGTTTACAAATTGATTTCAGCAGTAGTTCAGTAATGCAGTGTCGTTTACAAATTGGAGTCTGCAGCAGTTCAATAATACAGTGTCCTTTGCAAATTGATATCTGCAGAAGTTCAGTAATACAGTGTAGGTTACAAATTGATGTCAACACCAGCTCAATATTACAGTGTCGTTTACAAGTTGTAGTCTGCAGCAGTTCAATAATACAGTGTCGCTTACAAACCGATGTCTGCACCAGTTTAATAATACAGTTTCGTTCACAAACTGATTTTAGCAGCAGTTTAATATTAAAGTGCCGTTTACAAACCGATGGCTGCACCGGCTTAATAACACAGTGTCACCTAGAAACTGATGTCTGCATAAGTTTAGTAATACAGCGTTGTATCAAAACCGATTTTTTCCGCAGTTCAGTAATACAGCGTTGTATCAAAATCGATGTCTTCCGCAGTTCAATAATACAGTGTCGTTTACAAACCGAGGTCAGCACCAGTTCAATAATATAGAGCCGCTTACGAACTGATGTCTGCACCAGTTCAATAATATAGTGCAGTTTACAAATTAATATCTACAGAAGTTCAATATTACAGTGCCGTTGACAAATCGATGTCTGCAGCAGTTAAATATTACAGTGTCGCTTACAAACCGATGTCTGCAGCAGATCATAAGAATACAGTGTCGTTTACAAATTGGTGTCTGCACCAGTTCAAGAATATAGTGTCGTTTATAAACTGATGTCAGCAGCAGTTCAGTAATACAGTGTCGTTTACAAATTGATGTCTGCAGCAGTTCAGTAATATAGTGTCCTTTACAAATTTGATGTTTGAAGCAGTTCAATAATACAATGTCGTTTACAAATTCGTGTCTGCAGCAGTTCAATAATAAAACAATGTCTTTTAAAAATGAAGATCGAATTTCATTGCAAAATCTTTCAGATAATTCCATTGTCTTCGTCTCAAAGGTATTTTCGAATCTAACACCATCCAAGATAAATTTAACTCTTTTGAATGTTTCTATGAAAAGACAACAGAACAGATTACTCAGTGGGACGAATTACAGAAGTGATGTACAAATGACGTCACAGCAAATTCAAGACTGCTCATTGATCTTATTAGTTGTCTTGTACCCAATGGGCAACAATAATATTGGTTGGTATTTAATGGAGATTTCTGGTGCATTCCTAGACTTACAGTCGTTCTTTTACCTAGCAGAACAAACGTTGTTGATGGTGGATTTGGCGATCTTCTCCATTCCTTTCCTATTGTGCAAGGAAGTAAATTTGCGACTCCAGTCACTGAATGGAAATTGGCATGATCAAATTCCGATTATATCGGAATATTTGACATTTAAAGAAAATATTTAACATATGTTCTCTAAATATCAAATAATCTAATGTAATCGGAATGTGCTGTTGGCTTGGTACATATATTCGTAGCATAAACTAAATACGACGTATTTTTCATAATCGCCGTAGGTAATCCATGGAACTTACGCTTTGTAAATACTTGTTGATAATCTCGCCATCTTCGTCATGGAAATTCTCGACAGTTGTTTCAATCCAAGCTTCGTCTGTATTCCTTGGATCTTCAACTGCACCATTAAAAACCTAGATGATCATGAATAAAGCATAGATAAAAGCACAGAGTTTACGGTTTTAGGTTGTGACATAAGAATGTTGTTATGTTGTATGTTGTGCATGGCGCACCAAATACTTAAACAACAGGCTTCTTACCTAGAATAGGAAAAGTAATTCTAACAGGTATCAGTCTTATATCAGAAAAAGAAATGTTTTTATTGTGCATACCCTTTTTAAAGTTTGCAAGTTTGCAAGTTTTAGTTTCACGTCTTCATAAACGTTGCGAAAATATCGAAAATATCGATTGAAATATCGATTGAGATAAATTAAATTCTTTATTGATATTAATAATAGAACATAGGTTGTTTTGAGAACAATTGCACTTTTTAATCATGATATAAAGAAAACATTGAAATATATAACACTGACTACATTTAAACCACCCTGTTCTTTGTAAGTAGTGGTTAAAACACAGACTAGAACCTATAATAAACTGTTACATCCTACAAGCACATATAGTTCCTTCGTTGAAAGAGAAGTGAAGTATGAAAGCATACTATTGCATGTCTCCTTTAACAATTACGTATTTTTAAGACATTTTTACCACTTTTCCATTGTTTAATATTTTCGTTGTTCTTTCTCTGTGTTTGTTTATGCTAGCTACATCTAACCACAGGCTTTTTTCCCCGACGAGCATATATTCAGTAAATAGTCTTTTCAAGACAGGTGGAAGAAATCTGCGTCTGCGGCTGAGTGGGCGGCTGTTATCTAATTTGCACGTTGTCGGTACACCCTTATAATAAATGAAATAAGAATAAGAAAAAATAAGACAGAATGTGGAATACTAGAAGCATCTCTAAACATTCATAGACTTTGTGCATGCTGCTCCGTCAACTTTTTCCATGAATATATTTTGCAATAACGTGTTCTGACGGAATATATTCGGGGTAACTGGACATCAACAGTGGAGGACTCAGACATAGCGGCAAGATGGAGAGACTAATACGAATTATTTTTAACCCTATTCCGTATGGGTTTCTTTTCTTCCTATGTATGGGGAGAGGGAGAGGGGAAGATTCCGCTACCCCCCTCCCCCCCCTCCCCCTCATAATTTTAGCTCTGCTAGCCCTATTACCTTAAAACATGACATGGTTCTAGTCCAACTTATGTTTAATAGTTTGAAGGGAAAGAAATTAAGGAAAAGACTCTCATTTCTTGGTGACGTCAGCATTTTTCCAAGTCAAGTGCAAGTTTTCCAGTATTTTCTCTGTATATCTTGTATAAGGTTGTTATATGTTTTTGTTGCTTTCGTACTTTTCCAATCGATATATAGAGGACCTGTGGCCAGTGCCAGAGTGAACCAGGTCCATCATTTTGTGTGACGTCATCAGAATTACGTCATATATAACTAATTAGGATATTGTCAAATTAATTTTTTTTGAGAAGTCAAAATGAGAATGTGATAACTCAAAACCACGTTCACCAACTATCGTGAAATTTTCTGGGAACGTGTATATTCCTATAAAACCAAATGTTCGAAAACATTGGCATCACTATGGCTGCCAAACTTAAGATATTAAAAAAAAACCGGAGGGGGGATCCGCCCTCTCCCTATACGGAATAGGACTAGGTTAAAGAGTATTCGGGATCTTGCCTATGATCAAGAAAAACTTTTGCTTCAAAACAATTAACTTTGACTTTCAGACTTTCGTGTGTGAGTACTACAAACCCTAACGCACTAAAGTTAAGTACATACCATGGGTAAATTCACTTCATTTAATAATTTACTTCTTACAACAAGTACTTCAAGTATTGGTCGTCCCTTATCGTCTTTAACCATGTTTCCTCGATGAAGTTTAACTCTATAATAGATACCAATGTTGACTTATTCGTGATTATATTAAATATCATGCTGAAACAAATACTTTTACCAAGTCACAGCAGTAACTGACTCAAAGTAGATTTTTAATTACTTAATGTATGGTGATATATCTCTTCTTCAAAGTGATGGTCTGACTAGTGCTGGATCCGCCACTAAACCTTTTATACGGCTGGGTTTAATTAATAAAATAATTTTCAAGAGGTTCGAGACACATGATGTGCCTAATCTATGTAGTATGGTACTGAAGCATAACTCAAGACAAATACCATTAATTGACGATGTTTGTTTTCCTAATGAACATTAACTCCTTGCTTGAAATATCCGTAAAGAAACGTTCCTGTTTGCTTCCTTGTTTTGCAGAGCGTTTGATCCATTTTATTACATACCTCGTCACAATGGCTTCAACTCTCTTGTTAATACCGTAATCTTGAAGAAGGAATCCTTGGCCATTAATACCAGTTCTTCCCAAGGGATTTCTGTAAGAGAAGAAAGTACATACAATAATAAATTGTATCGAGTTACGAGTGAGTTTAATCCACATTTGAACAAATGGGTCATAAGCCATATATTTTCAGCAACCTGCTTAAGAATACAACCATACTTGGCTACGATACCGGATTAAGCTTATCAAAAAATGATCTACATTGGAAAAACCCTGGCGTGTATAGACTTTTAACAAGTTTCATAAGAATGTAATCATATAAGATCCTATAATATTCAAACTTTCCACATTGTCTTAGAATAGGAAATGCTTTAACCCTATTTGGACCGGGGGGGGGGGGGTACGAAGTACCACAATCGTGAACTTTTGCTTATAACTTTTGTTCTATACAATATTAAGAGATGCCCTTTGGTGACTTTTAACATTTATTTATTGGCAACACATTGAGATAAAAAAATCTCGAAATAGTTGCGGCCTTTAGCGCCTAGAAGCCCTCTGAAAATGTTATCCCATCAAGTTTCCTCAAATAATTATTTTTTTACTAGTTTTTAATCGACCAATAAAGACTCAATTAGATTATTTTTAAATAGATTACACTTATCTCATGGCAAACAGTGATAATTTAACTGCTCATTGCCTCTGTTTGGTCTATGGGCGTAAATTTGGTAAAATCATCAAAATTCAGGGGAAAAACTCAAATTATGACGTCATCACCGACACAATGACGTCATACTTTAAACGACAACGTCAAATTGTCAGGCTTATGATGTTGTACCACTGTGCCAAGTTTTATGACCTAAGCCTAACATTAGCACATATTCTGGAGGTGTGGTACTTTGTACCGTCCCCGGACTTTTTGAGACCAAAAAAGCCCAGTCCAAATGGGGTTAAGTTTGTTTAAGCAAATGTAATCACTTATGGATTCGATTATAGACGGATCCAGACCACGATTCATCTCAGTCGAACCAGTCATAGAATAGATAATGAAAGTCGTTAACTTTTAATAGTTACTAAAGCTGGATCCCCCACAGAATGAGTATGGTAAAATCATTAATTGGTTAAAAACTATTCGTGCGTAAAAATATTCGTCACCTGCTGAAAATTTCGTCACTTTTAAGCGAAGGTAACAGTATCGCCTTTGCTTTTGCTTTCATTCCATTTATATTAAGGCGGCCTTCCACGCTTTTTAAAAAGATTTCGTCCTATTGTTTCTATTGCTTTTCTGTTGATTTAGTTTTCGAAAGCGGAATATTTTTTTAGTTGAACTTTTTCAACTTTAAAAGTGAAGCGAAAAAAGTTCGTATGAAAAAAACAAACAATTATAAGAACAAAGAAAACAATAAAAAAACTGTTTTCGCTGAAAATCGATTTAAAAAGCATATATAGCTGGCTATAACATTTGAAGAGATGATTTTTTTAATTCATCAATCAATAAATCCAAGGAAAAATATTTTTATTTTTGAATATAATGGACTTACTACCAACCTGAAATTACAAAGGTTTTCTAAATGGTTAACTGAAGGACATGGGAGATGTTTCATTGATTCGTCATATCCAGCCCATCCTTGTGTACTAAAATATTAATACAGTCATAGTAATTTACAACAAAAACTATCAAACTTACAAAAACTGCAGAAATATATACAATATTATACGAAGCAAGCATGTTCGATTACTTCCAGTATATGTTTCCAGTCTTAACCCTACTAGGCCTACAATCTCCAATCCAAAACTCACGGCGGGCAGAAATGCCATCAAAAACGGCCCGAAAATTGACTAAATATTAAAAACTTAATAACTAATGCTTGAAATATGATAGGGACTTGAAACTTGACTAACTATTACATTTCAGTATATAGCTTCAAAAAAAACTAAAATAATTCCAAAATGGTAGATTTCCTGAGCTGTGATTGGTCAAAACTTTATGCTTTATAGACTGCTTACTCAAACATATTTGTGCTAAATACTTACATTTTCTGAAAACTATATTGAATAGAAATAAATTCTATCAGTTTAGAATTTTGAAATTTTGACCACCTGAAAAATGATGACGTCATCAATCTTTTCAACATTTAAAATCTTAATTTTGAGACTATGAAACTGGCATAGATCGACAGATCTCCAAAAGTTGAATTAAAAAATGGTATCACATGTCTTATTACGATTCAGCAATATCACGAAATTGCATGTTAAAGGTTCAGGTGAATAAGTCAATCAGATTGCAGCATTTTTAAAACGCGATAAAATCGGATTGAGAGGACGAAAATTAAAAAGCAATACCAGTTTTCCGCATAATTTTTTGTGTACTATCTACTGGAGCAAGTTAAATTTGTTTAAAGTTTAATCCTAGAAATTTTGAAAATTGCAGGCTACTTGCAAATTGCAGGACCTCTAATAGTTGTGGCCATTATGGAAAATGGAGCAAACTTTTGTAGATATTTGTTGTGTATTTCCTTCCTTAATAATTTCGTAGCACATAAAGACACATCGCATGCATGCTTTAGTTTTATTTGCCATTGTTCTTAGGATATTGTGCAACATATTCTAGTTGCGTAATTTTACCCCTGTTTTTGCCTGCCGTGACTTATGCAGATTATCCGTTTTCCATGACTACTACTGATTTGCTCGTTAGGACAGTTACATCGGTCTCACTGTCAAACCTTTTCACACGAATCCTCCCGATATAAACTAGGTATCCTTTGTTTTTGAAGAAAAAACGATTTGTACAAGTGTCGGCTTTGGCACCCAGTAGCCGAATAATGCAGAAAAACCCGGTTTTTGAAGATAAGGCGCTCCAAAGCTTGGCTGCAGACAACACGACGGAGTCATAACTCAAAACTAATGATCTAAGTCTTAAGTCTACAATGATCATGCCAACAGACCAGCAAGCTGAAAGAAAACCATATTTTGGACCATTAAAAACAAAAAATGTTAAACTTGCAGTTCTTCAAACGTTCATTTCGGAACACTAACTCCACAAATTGTTGACTCAGATTGCAGGGATTGGAGAGGCTGTTGAGGATCAGAAAGACACATTTTACCCCTTTTCTTTAGCTGCAGAGTAGTGAGTCCTCATAACATAAAAGTTGTTATAGATATACCTCACATTGAAATAAACTTACTGAAGTCATTACTTTTTTGATGACGTCGTTAGATCGTCAGTGGCGTAGTTCAATACATTAAAATCCCAGAGAAATATGTATTCTAATTAAAATCATATGAAATCTATAATAATTAATGTAAAATATATTCGCCATGTTAAAATATAATAAAAGTTCGATTAAAAACGAAGCAAGTTAAAATTTAGCAAAAGCTTTTCAATACGAATGCATCATCTTCAGTGCTATGATATAAAATTAATAATAGTAAAAATTATTGGTTTATGTGCAATTAAAATCCCATGTGTATATACAACTTAAATAGTGAGTAATCACAGTTTAAAGCTTTCTGGTTCCGAGGTTTTACGAGGGTCATTGTGTTCAGCCCATCTTATCTCAACGTTTCGTATGGTCTCGCCGATATAGGATGTAGCACATGTGCAAACGCCTTCATACACTTTACATGATGGATGCGGAATTTGCCTTTCAAGTTGAATAGACTGCTGACTTTTCTATTCTTCCATTTTATTGCAATTGAAAAGGCGTTGCCAAGGAAATCGTGAAATTTCTGAAGAAATCTCTTTATTCTCACAATAAGGCATTTCAATGAGAATGAAAGGTTTTCTTTCTTCAAAAAGGAACGGAGGTATTAAATATTCTTCGAGTTTCTCACTCTTATTACTTTTGAACTGGTTTATAACGCTAAGCATGAAACGGTCTGGGAAGTCAGCTGCTTTAAATTTCTGTTAGATTATTTCGATTTCTTGGTTGAAATTAGAGGAAATTTGTTTTGCTCTGCTAATGTCACTCAAGATGGAGTTGCGTTTATAGCGTTTTGGTATTTTAGATGACCAGCTCAATGGAAGTTTGTTTGGTTTGCGGAATACTTTTGTAGTACACCTGCCATTTGTTTACTCCAATTCAGTATCAAGAATAATAATAAGAATATAATAAGAATAAGAATAATATAATAATTAAGTTTTTAAGGTTCTGTTTTCAGCAGGGTCTATAATATTGACGTTTGTAATGTAATGTAATGTAATGTATTCCTTATTTAACGTTGGTTGAAACATAGTGTACAAAGTAACTAATATAAACCAACAAATATTTAAAATTTTAAAATAATA
>JAUCNQ010093224.1:0-12136 GCA_032352715.1 Bougainvillia muscus | reverse complement strand
CAATTTTCATACAGAAGGAGTGTTTTTGTGCATACTTAGTATGCACAAAAACAGTTCTTCTGTGATGAAAATGGTTCGTATTACGATACGAATTTGGTGGACGGTCCCTAAAGCTGCAGGACATTTCCAGGACTTCCCACTGGCTTCAAGGACTTTCCAGGACTTAGGACTGACCAACAAAAAAAAACGCAAAATAAGCAGAAGAATGATTTCAGGTAATGAAAACAGTTTTTTGTGCTTTGTACGCAGGTTTGAAAACCCTGAAAACACACATTTATAAAAATTCCATGTCTTTTAATGAAAAATCACTAAAAATCAGGACTTTTAAGGACTTTCCAGGACTGGTGGAACCCTGAATAATAACAGCTTCATTGATCTAAACCTTCAATTCAATTTAATTCAATTCAGACAAAAATTGCAATGAAATAAACACAGAATGTACTTCTTCGAAGTATATTTTAGGACATACAAAGAATTAACATTTCATCCTCAAAATGTTGTTTTTCCAACAAAATACAGAATTCACTTCCACAATTGCCCCAAGAACACTTTCATCATATAACATGTGAACCAATCAATAACTGTTATAACAGCGAGGCTGCTTGAGATTTGAGAATCATCTTTACCACCTATTTCAACTTCTTGAATTAATAGGCTTCTAAAATGCTCAGTGGGAGGGCCAAAATGAATGATACGATGCACATCTTTATAACAGTCAATGTCCATTCCAAAACCATTGGTAGCTGGTGAAAAAACAACTGCTTTTGGCCCTATCATGCATAAGGATTTAAAAAATAAACTTTAATGGAGAATTTTAGCTGTTAATGGTAACATATATATAGAAAATGGTCTTTGGGTTATATTGGTCGTGATTCACCAATTCTACCATAGATACCAATCATGAAAAATGTATGTGTACTATCTATTCTACTGCGAGCCCTAAAAAGAATGTTGAAATGGTTAATAACATAACAGAAACTGGTATGAATTGATAATAACTGAGAGTCAGCCCTGGGGCAACCAAGAGTTTTAACTATGCCACCAAGATAGGCCGCAGGGAGTTACCACTAGGTCACCGAAAATTAACCGTTAGGCCACCAAGAGTTAGCACGGTTGCGACTAGGTCACCAAGAATTCCCACTAGGCAACCGAGAGTTAACAATTAGGCCACTGAGAGTTAACACGATTACCACTAGGTGACCGAGAATTACCACTAGGCTACTGAAATTTGTCATTTAGGCCACAGAGAGAACCCACTAAGACTTACCACTAGGCCACACCAAAGAGAGTTGCACAAGGCTTCTGGGAGCACAATATAAGATTCGAACCAGCAATTTTGAATGACAAAGCATTTAGGTTATAAGAGTTTTGCGTACCGCATTGGCCATATATGAAAATAGAAAAAAGATGAAATTCCAGTGTTGTATGAGTATCCTTAAAGTGAATGCGTGTCAAGAGTAGGGTAAGGGTTAGGGTTAGGGCTGGGGTGAAGTTAAAGGGTTAGGATGCAGGTTAGGGTTTGGGTTAAGGTCAGGGCTAGGGTGAAGGTAAAGGGTTACGATTCGGGTTAGGGTGAGGGGAGGGTTGGTGTGCTTACGGATGGAAGGTTGGGGGGTGGTGGGAAGGACCCAGACCTATTAGAAGTGGATTGTAATTAATTATACCCAGTAACATATGGGTCCCGAGATACACTAACCTGCTTGCGGATTGAGGGTCAGCGGGGGTGGGAAGGTAACAAACCTATTCAAAGTGGATTATAATTATACCCAGTAACATTAGAGTCCCGAGAAACACTAGCCTGGCTTATACCTAGTAACATTAGGGTCCCGAGAAACACTAACCTGCTTATACCCACTAACATTAGGGTCCTGATAAACCGTAAGCCGCTTATACCCAGTAACGTTAGAGTCCCGATAAACAGTAAGCGGCTTATACCCAGTAACATTAGGGTCCCGATAAACAGTAAGCCGCTTATACCCAGTAACATTAGGGTCCCGATAAACACTAACCTGATTAAGATTAAGGGTTAGAGGGTATGGGAAGGAAACAGACCTATTTAAAGTGAATTATAATGAATACTTGTATTTCCACACCATCGTCTACCATTACTAAAAAATTGACCATATATGGCATATATGAGCTGGCTATAAATCGACCGATGCATACCCTCCTGGTGAGAGGTATGCAAAGAGGTGTTCCAAACTACGGATGCACAATGTCTGTCATGAATCAATTACAACCTCCCGTCCTAAATCAAATCTGTCGAGTGTCGGCTCCAGAGCGTTTTCTCCAAAAATAAAATGAATGCACAAAGGCTATCCCAGACTAAGGTGTCGTGTGCACGAAGGGTTACTTACTGGTGTTTGCGACACTTACTGTCAGTACACCCATGAGTATTTTTGTCATAAATAAAATGTTAAGACTTTGCAAATCAAAGAAACCACATGTAAAGATAAATGTAAAGGAAATTTAAGAAAATAAAATTCGACTATTTAATGGCTACCTAAACAGATCCAGCTATTCCCGTAAAATTAAGCAAAAAAGCTTCAGGAAGATTATCAAGTAAATAACCGCGTCATCTTCGCCATCTTAAATATTATCACGCTTAATTATGCAATATAAAGCACCGACTTTGCAACAACAACAAATTAATAACAAGAGATTTTGAATACCCTCATTGGAGGTAGAAGAAGCCCAATATCTGGTGAAGGCCTTGATGTCTGAAAGAAATTTAAAAAAATAGCGAAAGAACAAAGCATCACTTACCTATCTTCCACCAGACTTCTATGGTTTTTCAGTAATCTGTCGTTAACCACCAGGGTACTCCAGAACAACATCAAAAAGGGGTTATGTCTGTCCGCTTCATGTGTTCTCGTGGAAGTTTTAGAGAATGATAAAAGATACTCACGTGAATAGAAACAAAGCAGCTCAAAACCAACTAGCTTTCAAGCACTTACGCACAACAACTACCGTAAAATTGTACCGTAACAATAAGTAAATTTTACTTTACATAAGAGTCTGCAGAACATGCTTATAACTCGTCTCAGCAGTAGCAGTAAGAGGGACGCTCATAGTCATTGATTTTAATTACTTTTTGTATGACAATGGGTCTCTAAAGACCCATTGTCATACATAAAGTTATAAAGAATTAAAAATAATTGTGCTCCATCGTAATGCTCTGACTAGGGATGGATCCGCCACTGTATGTGTAATCTGAATCCGTTTATCCAAGTTCATACAGTGCCGGATCAAGCCCTAGTCAGAGCAACACGAGGAAGAGCTAAACGTTTTAATTTTTAATAACATTCTGTAGGATGATGGGTCTAAGAGCCCAACTTCATACAGAAAGCTATTAGAATTAATCACTTTGAGTTTTCTTTGAATCTCCATTTTAGTGCTGTGGCTAGGTAAAACCGTGTCCTGAGTCCGCCTCGGTTCATACAATGATACTTTTAATGTTAATAATTATCAGCAGAGGCGGACTCAGAACATGCTTTTACCTAGTCGCATCCATCTAATGATCACTCAAAGTTAATAAGAATTAAAAGTAATTATGCTCCATTGTATTGATCTGACTAGGGATGGATCCGCCACTGATCAGTTACAGAAAAGGTTTTAGAAATATCTATTCAGTTTCTGGATAATGACAAACACCCTACTAGAAACGAAGTTTAACAAAACCTAAATCCTAGAAAAACAAAAATGTGATTTCTAATTTACAGAAGTACGGTGTTTTAGCGTTATTTGCGTAGACAACTTTAACCAGTGCTCACACTTACCTGAACATTCTTGCTGCGTTTACTGGAGGATTGCGTTCAAGTACGTGTGAGCTAAACAATAGCGACTGACCCTTTCATGCATCTACTCGATAAAAACATTATGCTAGACACCGTACTTCTGTAAATTAAAAATCACATTTGCGTATTTCAAGGTTATTATGCTGTTAATGTTTTGTTTTCTGTTTTTGTTACAAAATAGTTTAAGGAATTTTGTATCTTTCTTCTGATTCTTTCGATATCCAAAGAATCAGAGAGATACAAAATGCCCTGGGATCGAGCTTGATATTACCTTATATCCATGATGAAATTAAGCCTTAGACAAACATCTTGTGGACGGCCTCTTACTTGTGTTGACAATATTGCAGATTTAATTCAATCATGGATATAAGTTAATATTTGTACTTGGTCGTTGGTAGGTGGAAATAGAGCGATATAAGTAAATCGAGAAATACTTTGCTTTTACGTAAATTTTGTTATTTATGTCTTCATGTATCTTGCCATAATTTACTCGATTTTCACGCCGTCTTTAAAAATGTAAAAAAGTAATGCATGATGTCCAAAAATGCTCTCACATCCTTTAACAACCCTCCAGCAAAAGCTGCAGGATTGTTATAAAGTATGCGTGACTATTTTAGTGGACATAGTGTTTTCAAGATTTTTTTTACAGATATTTTTCTTAATGTTCTTGTATTTATAAACGCAAATAAAAGTTTTTAACTTTCTTCACACTATTGGGGTTTTCTTATCCGTACTTAAATGATAAAGGAATGAATCAGACATCCATGCAATGACATGGATGAATTTCCTTTATTAGCATCTACATAGCAAGACCTAAGGGGACCTAAGTATATGCTCAAAAACACTCCTTCTGTATGAAAAGTGATACGAATTTCGATACGAATTTTGTGGACGGTCCCTAATGGATATTTACTAGGGGAAAAAAGAGTGAACTCCTAACCCCTGTTCCATCCTTCTGCATTTTCCCTCGAAAATCGTATTGGAATTCGTATCAATTTTCATTCAGAAGGAGTGTCTTTGTGAATATAAAGTACGATGTTGGGTATCTTTCGCTCACCAAAAACGTCTTCTGAGATGAAAATATGACGAATTTTGTAGTGGTTGTCTCTGTTCATAAATCAATTTGATTTAGTCGTCATCAGCAAATTTACGTTTGTTATTTAGGATGACTTCGCGTGAACAGCTCATCAAAATAAAGCTGGAAAAACTATGCCAATGCCCGATATGTCTCGATGTTTTAAAAGATGCAAAAATTTTGAATTGTCAACATACATTTTGTAAATCATGTCTTGAACATACATGTTTACAAAATGATTTGGGATTAATGAGTTTATTTTGTCCAACATGTCGTGCTCGGCAACCGTTAGTTTATCATCGATCAGATATAGCACGTATTAATGGAAGTATATTTGTGAATCAAGTATTGGATTTATTGAACGTATGGAATGATAGGTATGTAGTTTCTTTACTTTTTAATATTTCGCATCTTTCAAATGGCCAAGTTTTAAAAAATCCTGCTACATTTGTTACCCGATCTTTAGGTGCATTTGACCATGTTTTCGACGCTATGCCCTACGAGACCGTCCACAGACTTAGAAGTAAACGTATCGGTAAATACAAGGTATCTATAATAGAAATTTTGTGGATGGTCCCTAAAGAAATAAAGCTATTTATTGAAATTTCTTTGAAATCACAGCTCGTAAAACACATTTTCATGTCGGAAGAACAAACATAACCGTCAGGGTTAACTTATATTGTTTGACACCGTGTATTAAAAATCGTTTTGAGGTAGATACAATTCAGATATAATCTCCAATATTGATCCTAGACGATTTTTGACGATTTTTGATTTTTGATGTTCTTTTCTGTGAAGGGCAAAAGGTGCTGGGGTCGAGTTCGTGGGGTTCCAACAATTCGCAAAAATAAATCCACGAAGACGTTAAGAATAAATATGTATTTTTCACTTTTTTATTTTTTCACTTTTCACTATGGAAAGAGACCTGTGAGAAATTAATCCACGCATTTTTCTTGAAAATCCCCCATTCGCAAAAGTAAATCCACGCATAAATTTATTGCCTTAAGGTAGATAAAAAATGATTTTAGCCATTCGCACGATTTTATTTTACAAATCTAGATTTCTGCAGGTTGGTTGACAAAATCGTCACTGTACAACATGCACATTTAATGCAGTGCAGTAAGGTTATATGGATCATTTTGACTACTTAAGCAGGGGCCCACCAAACCGCGGCTGGGGGTCATGGGTGGCACCGTAAGCCCCCCATGCGGGAGCCCCAGGAGGTTTAGTTATTTAGCACTTTTCAGCACCCTAAATCACTGGAAAATGACATGAAACTGTACAATGTTTTGTCCATTCAGAAAAAGAAAAATATACACTTACCAAAGCGAAGTGGACTATTTCATGCTTTTTACTTCCAAAGTTGTATCAATTAAAATGTTCTCAATATATTCGTAGTTCAACTAAAATAAAATCAAAGCAAAAAAAAATTACATCGCATACTTTTCACTATACATGTACTAAGGGAGGACCATCCACGAAATTCATAGTATGAAATGAGGTGGGTCCGATGGTAAAAACGATTCTGAACCAATTTTTCAAGTTAGTCAAGATCTCACGACTATGTTGACGCTTCCTCTTAGGTCTTTTTCATCGCTAAAATTCAGGGGAGTTGCGATTTGCATTTTCACTCCTCCTGTTATACTAAGTCATGGTCATTAGTCAGTCCAAAGTCAAACTCGGTCGGTACTCTTTATTTTTATGCTTGGTCACATACACTCAGCATTGTATGATATACACATAGACTAAACCGTGTGGCCATAACATTATACCGCAACAAGCAGAAAATATTCATGCCCGCAATGCTGACTAAGCTAGTCTCCGTAATGGATACATGGCTATTATTCGCCTCTAAACCTCACAAAATAATCTTACTGAGGCTAACCTATTTTCCTTTCTGACTAAGTCAGCTACAACCACGTCGCCACTGCATTTATTTTTGATTTGCGAGATTACTTACTAAAAGGAAAATAAATGCCCTGGAAATGAGATTAGAAGAGTAGGAACAATTTCTACCTTCAGTCACAGTGACTAGAGAGACTACCACTGTATCTGCCCCTGTTTAGGATCAGAAGTTATTATTATAATTTTTGCGAATGATCGGTTATAACTTTTTTTCGCGGGATGAATTTTCTCTTTCTGATTTGTGGGACGGCGAGCTGAATTTCAAAGAGATAAATTGCCCTGTGAACGAGGTTGTGTATATCCATCTAATATACACTAGGCATTTAAGGGTTAAAATTTGTCAACCTCGTCCCCAGAGCATTGGACAAGGTGGAAAATTTGTTAAGAGTTAAAAGAGCATCCTTTTTGGTTAAAACTTGAAAACTTAATTTTTAGATTGCGAGTAATAAGTGTAGATGCAGGAAAACTATCAACGAAAGGTAAGGAACCGTCTTAACCTTTTAACGCCTGGTGCCCATCAACTGGTCATTCATACTTAAACAATCGTTAAAGTGTGTGTGCCCATTTTGTTACCATCAGGTATTGAAGGGTTAAAATTTCGCTTTAAAGATTCGCTTTATTTGTATCAATTTTTTAATTAGAAGATCATCTGAGATGAAAGTGAAATGATTTGTGAATATTTTGAGACGAACTCTAACCCTATCAAAGATTGATAGAAACGATCATAAAAGTGAACGATCAACCAGAGGCGGACTCAGAACACAGTTTTACCTAGTCACAGCACTGAAATTGAGATTCAAAGCATGCTCAAAGTGATTAATTTTAATAGCTTTCTGTATGAAGATGGGTCTCTTAGACCCACCATCATACAGAAGGCTATTAAAAATTAAACGTTTAGCTCTTCGTCGCGTTGCTCTGACTAGGGCTGGATCCGCCACTGTCCACCCAATGAACTCTTAGAATGTACTATACAGGAGGTTCTTATACCAGAGCATCTAATCTAGAATAAGATGGCAGCGTGCGATCAATTTAAATAAGGGTACTATTTCTGTAAGAAAAGCCTTAAAAATACCTAGTTTTCAAAGAACTAAGACTATTTTACATAAAAGGGATATTAGTCAACATCTTTCAAGGGTCCGACTGGTAGACGCGTAAAATGCCTGGATTATTGCCTGATACTAAACTAAATCTACAACAATTAAGATTTAATCCATGCGATGATGAGTCTTTTAAGAACCATCGCCATACATTAAACAATTAAAACTTCAGTACTGGATCCGCCATTGATAATAATACTTAATACTTATATTAGGGTGTGGATAAGGTACTACTGTATATTTTGTGATCTAGATGCAGCATACTCTAATACCAAAGTAACCAGTGTATATGAAGCTGTTAATATAAACACGTTGGAGCGCATAGCACAAGTGTCTGTACAGGAGTATGGGTCACGTGATGAAAAAGTTCGACTACTTGAAAGTGAGATTTTTAAATTAAAGAAAAACAATGCAGTATTGCTTATGGATAATTTATTATTAAAAATGAAAACAGAGGAAGAAAACGATTTGACAACAACACAAGGAGAGATTGAATTCCCTCTTGAAGAAGTATCGACCCGTTCACTTCGTCAGGAGGCAAAGAAAATAATTGGAGTAACAGAGAATGATGACCTCAAACAAAATAATTCTAATGACAAATTGGTTCAAAAATATAAAACTGTACGTACGTTAGGAACTAATCCCCAGAGTTTGCTCAGTTCAAGAAGTGAAGAAAATATGAGGCAAATGCCATTTGAAAATGAATATAAAACAACTTCTGATTCAGGATTTCATCAAGGAGAAAGTAATTCTGAAGAAGAAAAAGAAGAGGACGATCATAAGTATTTCAAAGACCCCAGAGTATACGAGAATACCTCACATAGTGTAAAAGAACAGGATAACTCTTTTGATGACACATTGAAACCAACTGCATTAGACACTTCATTTAAACCTTGGTATCTGACAAAATCAAAATATGATATTAAAAATCTCCTAAAGAAAGAGAGTGAAACGACTCTTTGTTGGAGGTGTTTTCGTAGTGGTCACACTGGAACAAAATGTAATGCAGAAACAACAAAGCGTGGTAGAACCATATGTCGAAATTGTAATTTTGTTGGCCATGACGCTGATACCTGTGCAGCTTAAAACAATGGCGTAACCAGAGTCGGATCTAGAAGCTTAAAAATAGTAGGCAAGTGCTTGCGAAGAAGTGAAGTGTAAAACCATTAAAATTTCAAAGAATAATTTTACACTTTATCGCAGGTGTTTGCCTACTCTTGGATCCGGCCCTGCTACCAAGTTGTGACGCATTTCCTAGAATCTTACCGATATTAGACACTGCACGAAAAATCATGTTATTCAATTGAGCAACCTGCAGTTCTCCATCCGAAAACACGAGATAACCTGAGGTTGTCTTATGTTTTCCGATAGATAAATGCAAGCTGTGATATTGGATAACATGATTTTTCCTCCAGTGCCCAAGGTTTTTAGTTTCAATGAACGCAGGTCTTGTGAATAAGGCTGTAACGTGAAGTTTTAAAAATAGAAATATACACTTCTGTTTTAGAACGGATATCATTTTTACCTTAGCAAAATGCATAACAATCGGGAAGAATCTAATTCCGATTATGAATACAATTATTTGATATTTAGACCCCCTGGAGATTTTGTCTAAATGTCAAATGTTTGTATATAATCTGAAGTTGATTATCCAGATTTACATGCAGTGACACATAGGCGGACTCAGAACATGCTTTTATCTAGTCAAAGCAATAGAATGGAGATTAAAAGCATACTCAAACTCATCAATTTTTAATTGCTTTTGTATGATAATGGGTCTTTAAAGACCCATTATCATACAAAAGCTATTAAGAATTAAAACGTTTAGTTCTTCATCGTGCTGTACTGACTAGGGCTAAATCCGCCACTGTGACACATCTCAAACATTTTCGTGAGAAGCGGACTCGGTTTTACCTAGTCATAGCACTGTAATGGAGATTCAAAGCATACTCAAAGTGATTAATTCTAATAGCTTTCTGTATGAACATGGGCTCTTAGACCCATCATCACACAGAAGGCTATTAAGAATTAAAACGTTTAGATCTTCCTCGTGTTGCTCTGACTAGGGCTGGATCCGCAACTGTTTTCGTGAGAGTTCGTTGAATAACATGAAAATTCAGCGATCCAAACTAATTGTATCTGCTTCCTTTATTAGATGACACTAGAACCAAATCAATTTTACTTCAAAATCACAGGCTAACAAGTCTATACGGAGACATATGCATGCAAAATTGGGCCATAGTCTCTTTCATCTTATCGACACATCTGTATGGGGATAAAAAATTAGCTCATTCGATAGGCAATACTACTAGGTATACTTTCATCGTAGGAATCTCAGCGGTTCAAAAGATATTTAACATTATCCTGAACATTGTGTTTTAGGTTTACACTATCCTTAAATTGCTTTAGTGAGATTTCCAGTCCAAGGAGTTGGAAACAGACACTTTCTACGATGCCCCAACCTTTTCCCAGTTGCACCCCCTTTTAATTATTTTTCCCAGCCCCCACTTTAGGTAACCCCCGAAAAAATTAGTTCCCTCTCCCTTTTAAAAGGGGGGAGGGGGTACGAACTATGGAAATATGCTAAGGACCGTACCCAGTTGTGTGTAAAATCATATCAAACATTTTCACCTCAGGCACTTCTACCGAGACGAAAATGAAATCATACATCCCTCCAAGGACGTTGACCCTCAAGGTCGTCCCCAGCGCCTCTTATCGCTACAATAGGCGCTGGGAACGAGGTTGGTTGACGCCCTACCAAACTAAGAACGAAGAAATTTATCTGCTTTCTAAAAAAATAATCATTTGTGCTAATTAATTATGACATATTACTACAAATTTGTCATTTACAAAATTGAATGTCAAAATATTTATGCCTCATTAGATAAGCCCTGGTTATTAGCCTCTGCTATTATCAGTGGATGCAGGATATGATATCCCTGATAGAAGTAAGACCAAAAACATTGTCATTTGAACGTTATTATTGGAATTATATCAGCTAGGCTCATTGAATTTGCTAAATTCTGATGGTCTGGATTTTTTTTATGAATAACTGTGCAAACAACGTTTATACTGTGCAATTAAGATTAAAGTTTTTACTAATTTTCATGGTTAATATTATAACGCATGCGTACTTTTAACCTCTCTTGCACGCATGAGTAAATGATAATTATTCGAATAACCATGCCCATTGAGCTTTTACCGTATCAATCATAAACAAATCGAAATTTTAGAATTTGATGCATGGTTTAAAAATATTTGAGAATAATTGATTTTTTAACGTAATTTATTTTTTGTCGAAGAATTGGCCAATGTTTTGAAAGATTGGAACAATAGTTATAATAAAACCTACCGGTCATTAAATTGTTTGTTTGTTTGTTTTAAGACAGATAAAGATTAGGATTTATTTGTGTGTAGTATAATGTGGTACCATCATTGAGTAAATCACTGGTGTATTGGAACATAAATATATAGAGAAAAAAGGTACGTTGTTTTCATGTATTGGTCCCGTATGGTATCGAGAACTAGATGAAACCATTTCAAGGGGGGGGGGGCAAGCCATTACGTCATCGTCAATTCATTCATGACAGACAATGTATTAAGCAATTATGAGTTAATAAGTTTAGGTCACGTAGGGCATAGAGCGCCAGTCAAATCATGTCAAAGGAGATCTGTCGTCGTTAATTCATTAATCCTTTAATACCTGATGTCCATAAAATGGTCATACACACATGCTTCAGGATTAGTGAAGCATGTGCAACCAATCTGATACCACCAGGCATTAAAGATTTATTGAGTTTAGGTAACGCGCGCCGGTCATGGGTTCCAGTCAGACCATATCAAAGGAGGAGATGTCATGTTTATTCATTCTCCTTTCAGATCCATTATCATGAATAAAGCAATTGTTAGTTAACTCATTCTGGGCCATGATCCCTAACCAGCTACACAATGTAAGCTTAACCAGACATATTGTGATTAGTGATGTAAGTGATTACGAATCATTGTTTGATTTCTGCTTACGAAGTAGCACAAATGATTCGTTATCGCCGCAGCTTGTGGCACAGAATGAGATAAACCAAGCACGCTAACAAGAAGGCTTTTCTTTCTAAAGTGCACGGGCCCTAGGTATGGATCTGTTAGGGACCGTCTCAAAAATTCGCTTAAATTCGCTTCACAATTCGCTTTATTCCTAATAATTTTCACCTCAGATGTAGTGTTATTGTAACACTTACGTGTTACAATAACACTTCATCTAAGGTGAA
>JAUCNQ010093113.1:0-12139 GCA_032352715.1 Bougainvillia muscus | reverse complement strand
AGTAATTAAAAATTAATGACTTTGAGTCGCCATTCTACTGCTGTGACTAAGTAAAAGCATGTTCTGAGTCCGCCTCTACTTGTATCACAACATGATCTATGGAATTATATATGAATATTTGGTACATGGAACAGAGTTTCTCTATTGGTAAATGTGAAATAACCACATATAATCTTAATTCGATTGTCCCTCTTTTTATAGACCTATTGTTGGTAGACCCGTTGGTCGTGAATTTTGAGAAGTTATATAGACTAGGAGTTTAGAATCAGTTACTTCGGCTGAAAAATGTCATGTATTAATGTAAACAAACAATTATTATACGTTATTATCGTTATACATGGATGAAAAGAGTAAGCTCTGGTAGTTATTAAGATGTTTAATATTTGCTGTTAAACAAAGTTATTATTCCGTCCGTTTAAAGTTGAAATTTGCTCTAAAATTTGATTCAGAAAATCTTTTGTCAACCTAGAACTCTGTAAATGCAAAACCGAAATCTAACCAAATCAAAAATCTTAGGTCAGAGAATTGCGCTCTTTAGAAATTATGTTGATAGCCCAAGTAAAAAGTCAGTTATCGGTGCCGTTCCATTGAAATCCTTGTCAGTGAAACGGTAGTCTAATGATTTTCTAGATTTTTTTCTGTTATTTTAACCGTAGCCATACTGAAAGACTCTTTTTATCAGTAGCTCGGAGTGCAACAACATAATTTCTCTCTTTTGACATTTTTTGGAAATCAAATGGTTTTGTTAAAAAAGAATATTTTTGTGAACGTTTGAAATATATTCGTATCAATAAACAGGATAAATCTCGTTTTAACCCTATTCCACATGGGGGGTGGGGGGTGTTAAATTGGCCCATTATGAATAACTTTTTATTGGCTTGTGCAAATTAGCTGAAATTTTGTGATTTTCCTAAAATTAACTTACTGTTCGAAAAATTGTGAAAAAAATATTTGTCATGCCCTATTTTTCTAGGTGTCAGCATCTTGGGACCAGGGCGTAAAAATTTTAAAAATTGACTTCTCATTATCTTTCTTGCCATTTAATTGATTTAGTTGATAATTCGGACTATATTGAGACTATATTGACACTAATTCGGTTTCCAGTCATTATGGGGTAATTTACAGACAAGAAATGCTAATATACAGACCAGATATATGATTTTACAGACTAGGTTTATTGCGGAGTGAAATGTGCAGAATTGAATTATTTAGAGATGCACAGAGACATATATTACTATTCAGAGATTATTTGAACAAAAAATACCCAAAAACATTAACATATATATTTATTGCAAACTAGAATATCCGCAAATTTATCCAAAAATTTCAGTGAAATTTGGTCTCATGTTTGATCAACAAACAAATTCTCCTAACATTATTAATATTTTTAAAATGATCATATTTGGACATATTAGTGCTTTTAGGTATAGATTAATTTTAGAAATTTAAAAAAAAACTTAATATATACCAGAAATATTTGATCTATAAATAGATACATAAATATCCTTTTTTTAGTCAACTTGACTAAATAATAACGTCATAACGAGAAATGATGACGTCATAATCGTCAGTATTTATTGCAAAGTGGTCAATTATCATCTGTACCAAATTTGGGTCCATAAGAGTAAAAGGTTCTAAAGATATACAGAATAATCTAACCATGGGTTAAATTGACCCCAGCCCCCCTTTCCCCATTCACAAAGGTAAAAAAAAGCCCAGGTCTAATAGGGTTAAGAAACTAATTAAGGAAGTAAATAGGAGGAGGTCGGAAGTAAATTAGGTTAATACTTCAAAGTTATACAGGTCAGAATCTCCATACAAAGTTGTTATTCGACGATTGCGGCTAGTGCTCTGTTTGCGTATGTCCATTATTAGTGCATTGCAACATGCTTATTTGAAACACATATATCAATCTTAACCTCGCAGTTTGGATATTAAATATAGTTCCAAATCCAACATTCACTATACTTACAGGAAGTACAGTAAGTGTTGAATTTGGAACTATATTTAATCTGTATACTGCGAGGTTAAGATTGATATAAATGTTTCAAATAAGCATATCAAATAAAAAGACAAGAACTAAATAAGGTTCTGCAAACAATTTGAGGACGGTGCAGTGGCGGATCCAGCCCTAGTCACAGCATTACGATGGTGTATAATTACTGTTAATTCTTAATTATATTATGTATGACGCTATGTCTTTAGAGACCCAGCGACATACATATTATAATTAAAATTGATGACTTTGAGTACTCCACTTACTGCTGTGACTAAGTAAAAGCATGTTCCAAATCCGCCTCTGCGGTGTTTAATTTCAAACTCGTCTTAGTACAATATCGTCCCCTTTTCGAATTAAAGAAAAATAGCGGAGAAGACCAACGAACGTGGTTGTTCTGAATATGTCAACTGGTAAAATAAAAGCCCTGAAATGCCACTGAAAAACCTTGAAGAAGATATAATCCAAGGAATAAGTATTCTAAAGATACCCAAATGCGCAAAAGGACGGAAATAACTTTTGTTTTAGGTCCTGAGTAAATGTTCTTTCCTTCCCATGGTTCATTTGCACTACCTGCAAGAAAGCATTCGCGCAACTGAATACGTATAAACTGCTACCGATTTCTTTCCTGCGCGAATTTCACACCATAACAAAACTTCAAACCAATCTAACCATAACGGTGAAGGACCTCCTAATTTCAATAAACCTAAACAATGAACCCTATACAATGAAAGACCTCCAACCTTTGTATAAATGCACAATGTATTATACATATAATACTTAAAAAATCCCATGATTTTTAAGGTCACAGGATCCCAGCCACAGCAGTCAGAGGATCTAACAATAATGGTGTATCAGATGGCTGTATATAGCTATTGCAAGTAACATTTGTCACTAACTCCTGTAGTTTACGATTTTTTTGTCTCAACTCATTGAAACTACAATAAACAATTACTCCTTGGCATGAATTAAATTTCAAGTTTTGTACTATACTAGGCTTCGGGCAAATCTTTTTGTCTCAACTCATTGAAACTACAATAAACAATTACTCCTTGGCATGAATTAAATTTCAACTTTTGTTCTAGCTGCGCACACTCGCTTTCGTGTTTCCACTTGAGTTCCTGTGCACGTACTATTGCGTCTCAACCCTATTTGGGCCGGGCTTTTTTGGTCTCAAAAAGTCCGGGGGGAGGGAGGTACAAAGTACCACACCTGCAGAATATGTCTTAATGTTGTGCTTTTGTCATTAAACTTGGCACAGTGGTACAACATCATAAGCCCGACAATTTGACGTCGCCGTTTTAATTATGACGTCATTGTGTCGGCGATGACGTCATAATTTGGGTTTTCCCCCTGAATTTTGATGATTTTCCCAAATTAACGCCCAAGGATCAAACAGAAGCACTGAACAGGTAAATTATCACTGTTTGCCATGAGAGAGGTGTAATATATCTAAAAATAGTCTTCTTGCGTCTTTATTGGTCGATTAAAAACGAGTTAAAAAATAATTATTTGAAGAAACTTGATGGGATAATATTTTTAGAAGGCGTCTGGGCACTAAAGGGTGCAACTATTTCGAGATCTTTTTGTCTCATTGTGTTGCCAATAAATAAATGTTAAAAGTCACTAAAGAGCATCTCTTAATATTGTATAGAACAAAAGTTATAAGCAAAAGTTCACGATTGTACCTGACAAGTCTAATATCTCTGGAAGGGTATCCAACAAATGTAGAGTGGAACAAGATGTGGTGTTCTCATCATGCATTTTTAAAGAAAATTTTATAATTTTTCGGTGACATTTCAAAACTGTCCCTTTTCCGGTTGAGTTTTGGTAGCCAAGACCAACAGTAGGATACTCAGAAGAACTAGTTTCAAAATGTTAAGAGCACCATCTTGATTGTTTTCTGGCCAAAGTGTTTTCTCATCTGGTTCAAATTGGTTATCTAACATACCCCATTTTTGTCTTTTTTCTCTTCATTCGAGGGTAGATTTTGTAGAAAATGTAAGAAGTCTATAAGAAAAAGCATAAAACTAAAATTTTGAATGCTATTGGAAAAAGTACTTTCACCACATTTGCTATGATGATGATGGTAGCTAGCAACAACAAAATTTAATTTTCTGCTCGAGGTTTTTCAACAGACGGGACTAAAGACCCAAGCAGTCTATAATGCGGGATATTGCAGATTCGATATGTTTATTATGCAGAAGTACACTAACTTACAGTAATCACATTCTTCTTGTTTCCGTTAAACATGAATATCACAAACTTCTCCTCTCCATTTTCTCAGCTGAGCAATTTATCACTCCACAAGTTCTAGAGTGTTTGCTCTTGGCAGAAGAACGGTTTTGCATGGAGTTTAAAGTTGTTTCCATGATAAACTATTCCAGTAACACCTTCCACACTCCCTTCTATTACCAAATGCATAGCGCGAATCGAAATGTTTACCTACCATGCATTTTTCGCTAGCGCCCAAACCCAGGGAATTGTATATTTCGCAGAACGGAAATCGCGCGGAACAGTGTAATTTTCGAAGTAGGATGGGTATATCAAATTGTGTATAAGTCATTATTGATATCATATTGATTATTATTCTTTATTACATGTAGTAAAGGCGGAAATAGAAACATGTATTTAATTAGTCACAGCAATAATGTGGTCACTCAAGGTCATTTAATGTTAATTGCTTTATGTATGAAGCCATCTTCCCTAAAGATCTATCACCGTACATTGCTGTAGAATTGTTAAGGTACGTGTGACCATCTTCCAGTATTACGCATTATAGAGTTATAACTCCAGTTAGTGAAATTATTCACATTTCATGCAACGTAAATTATTTTGCAAGGCCGTAATTATGCGCGCAAAATAAGAAGTAAACAAGATTGCGCTTTTACAAATCTTTTCAAGGACAATGTATTACACTCACAACAACTAATTGAATCTAATTTTGGATCAAGATTAACTACTCAAAGCAGTAACAAGAAAGCTTACTCTTTGTACCACTCGGTCAAGTTGACCTATGTGAGGATCACTCCATGCTATAAATTAGTTCGTAAGTGCAGTAACATAAAACAAACTGCAAGTGATAAATGTTGAGGGAATGTTTGGTGATCGGAGGGTTGCCATTTGTATCATCATCCTCATAGGTAATGTGTATTGAAATATAATGCATTACATTCTGTTTTTTTAATAAGAGATAAAATGTTATTACTTGATTTGTAAAAGTGCTTCTTGTTGGTAGTAGGAACCAGTTTGGAAAAGACCTTTGCAAATAAAGTAAAGTAAAACTTCCCTAGTAGCGGGTAGTTTCACTATTTTTTTAGGTGGCATATGTTTGACTTCATTAAACACATAGGGTAAGGAAGTTGCATAATTGTTTTAGGCACCCTTTATAAAGCCTTGATGGTAAAACTTCCAGCGCTGATGAAATTAAGTAATGCCAAATAGCATTGCTACCCAGCCATGTGTAAGCGACTTTTCACCCCTGATGTGCAAAAGAAGTATTCTGAAGTCTACATAGATTGTTTTCAAGCGTGATTGACTCACGCTTGTAGACTGCTGTTTTGCGTCTTCTAACAGTCATTTAATGAGCGCATATGCCAGCACTTTTCGTGTATATTATCTATGCCATTACCTCTCTCAGGGGAAGAGAACACTACAAACTATTGATGGTCAGTGGCCATTAGTTACTATGGCAGGATCAACTGGGAGAATTGCTGACAAAATGTAAGATGCTAGTTGTGGAATGGAGGAATGTGATCTTAAATTTCGAACTGTCCTAAACACGATATTTGCACAAACATACCAATAAACAGCTCAATGAATATCTCAAATGTATCAGCTTCTTCTTCTTCTTATAAATAACTGTCACTGGCGGATCCAGACGTAGTCAGTACAGCACGATGAAGAACTAAACATTTTAATTCTTAATAACTTTTGTATGATAGTGGGTCTTTAAAGACCCATTATCATGCAAAAACAATTGAGTTTGAGCATGCTTTTAATCTCCATACTAATGCTTTGACTAAGTAAAAACATATTTTGAGTCCGCATATTACTGTGGGTATTTGAAAATGAAAACAAATCGTGTAAATATTAGCTGTAAACACTAACATATAATCAAGCCTTATAGACACACTGTGCGACTGTTACCCAGAGGCGGACCCAGAACATGCTTTTTACCTAGTCACAGCCATCTACTGGAGGCTCAAAGTCATTAATCTTTACAAATAAAGAAATTCAAGTGTCTGATTTTGAATATAGCTCTCTATTAGGAAAGAGCGATCGCAGCCTTTTAACATTTCATGTCAGCTGCTACGTAGACTTCTCAAAACAAAATTATATGCCGTATTTATGCCATAAAGCCGACTACCAATTACAAATTGGAAGGAATCATTCATAAATCATTGTAGTAACTTGTCAGCTGAGGATACGTGGATTTACTTCAAGTCACAAATGTTTGATCTTCGTTTACGCTTGATCCTCAGAAATAACCCTTATTCAACATCTTGGAATCTTAAAGGAAATATTCCCATTAGTAAACCCCTCCAAAAATTAGTTTCAAGCTTCAAAAGCGGATTAATTATTGCCATTGGATATCTCGAGAGAGTGTGGTAGAATGAAAAGCCTAAAACAAGGCAAGAAACAAAGTAAGAAATCTGGTGCGTAAGCCAAAGAGGAATTACGAAAGAAAACCGCTTCAAAATCAAAATCGAATCCCAAAGTGTTTTAATCACATCTGTGAAAGTAAACCCTCATGATAGATAGTCTAATGATAGTCTTCCATGACAATTGATGACAAAAAGAAAAGCTTATACTACAAAAGTAATTTTCTAGTGTGTTAACTGCAGAATTGTATTCGGTAATTACAGAGCTATATAAAAGATCATAAGTTGGTCTATCTAACTTGCACATAACAGAAGAATTGGTAATGAAAGAAATCCGTAAGATGAATGTAGACAAATTTTGCGGACCTAATGAAATACATCCATAGCTAGTGAAATAACTCATTGACTACGTTTCGGAGCCAATAACAGTAATTATGGTAAAATCTTTGGAAGAAGTGCGCTTACCAACTGACTGGGAAAAGGCATGGGTCTCACCGGTACTTAAAAAAGGAAACCGAAATCTAGCAGAAAATTATAGCCCAATAAGTATAACATCTATCGTCTGTAAACTTATGGAAACTCTCATCAAAGATGCCATAATGTTGCATGTAAAAGAAGAAGTGCTTGTTTCTTTAAAACAAGTCGGGTTTATGAACCGTAGATCTACGACAGCTCAACTGCTTTGTTACTGGACAAGTGTATTGAAACAATAGTTGCTGGGGGAGTAGTTGATACAATATATTTTATCTTTGCAAAGTCTTTCGATATCGTTCCTCATAGAAGATTGTATTTAAGCTATCAGCTTATGGAATCAATATTAATATTTTAACTCAGATTGAAGACTTCTTATCATGAAGACCTCAAACTGTCTAAATCAATAGAGTTAAGTCCAATCTGGCTTATGTTGTGGGTGGTATATCACAAAGAAGTGTTCTTGGACCAATACTTGTTATTATTTACATTAATGATCTTCGCGGTTTTGTGAAGTCAGATTCGTATCTTTTTGCTGATGACACGAAGATTTTACGTGAGATAGCAATCATCTTACAATCTGACATCGATTCTCTCCAAAATTGTACGAAGACGTGGTCACTTAAGTTTCACCCAAAAAATCGTCTGTTCTAACACTTAGTAAATTTCATAACATAAAGCACATGCAAATATACATGCTATGCAACCAAGAACTTGAACATGTCTTTGAACAAAAAGACTTTGGGGGTGAAAAAGACCTGAAATTCGAGGAACACATCTCAAACGAAGATCAAGAATGCTAACGCATTGGTTGGTTTAATAAGACATCACCGCACCTACAGAAACACATCAACTTAATTTGAAACATCCAACTTAAGGCAACTAAACTCGTTGATAGATTGAAGGAACTAAGTTACCCTGAAAGATTGAGGAAATTGGACTTTCCCACACTTGCATCCCATTGGACTAGAGTAGCCATGATTAATATTTACAAGAATTTTAATCTTTATTATAAATCTGTGTTACCAACGTCTTTCAAGCCACGTAATTGCATCAGCAGAAAGCATGACTATAAACTAGTAAGTAGTGTACCCAAAGACGGCGTAAGAGGCGTTCAATCAAATTAGTTTTACTACCAGACAATCAATACCGAGAACGGACTCCCGAAATCCTCAAAAGGCCCTGTGCATGTTAATGCTTTCAAGAATAATCTTTGTGATTGCTGGAAGGAAAACCCATTGTAGTTCTCCCATCCACTCCACAGCGATTCGTAGAGGCACTCATAGTGCCTACAAATTTTATTTCATAAATAAATAATAATAATAACACAGTGGCCAATAGTGTATTGTACTTAAATTATAGTGTTTTCTTTATCAGCCGCTGATTCAGATACGCGGCACGTCCGCAGAAGCTGGGGCAGCTGAATCCCTCCTACTTTTCTAAGTCGAGATTTTTTTTCAAAGAACAATATATTTTAAGTTATTCTCAGTGTTTGAAACTCATGAAGTAGCCGAAGTTTTCCTGGATCCCAATCGAAATAAATGTTAAGTAATGTTCCACTCAATCCATCATCTTGAGGTGAGCCGATGTTTACTTTAAAATGGTTGAGTTTCGATGTTGTTCATTTTTATTTCAAGAGAAGTGTTTGTTAAAATATATCTGATCATTTTAGTTTCGTCTCCCTTAAGAAAAGTGCTTACGATTTCAATTAGTTTGTCTCTTTTGATGGTATCAAATAATATAATATAATATAATAATATAATATTTATTCTGGGAGGAGCCCTGAACAAGCCTATTGTTCCAGGTTCAATCGTCAATAATTCTTTTTATCATTCTTCGGTGTTAATCGTTCGATAACTCGTTTGTCGAGACGACGTTAGTGTATGTAGATCAATGTCCAAATCAAACATAATATCTTTCCACAAACTATCCAGCCTGTTCTTGAACGTATTCAAACTTAGTGCGTTTACGACTTTTGATGGCAAACCGTTCCACTGGTCTGTAGTTCTACACTTGAGCGTTGACCTTCTTACTTCTTTATTGTACGGTTCTTTGTATACAAAGTATTGACGTCTTCTCAAATTATACTTACAATCCTCTACGCCGAGGGTTATGAGGTTTTTTGTAACTCCTTCGTCGTAGTAACTGTGTGAAATTTTATACATCTCTATCATGTCTCCTCGGTAGCGTCGATACTGTAGTGTTGTAATAATGATAAATAGCTCTTCTAATTATAGAGAGAAAGTTGCTTATGAACAGAAAATAGGGTTTGAGTTATAGAGTTTTTCAAATTATGGAGGTTCGAAATATGAGAGTTTCTTAATGAAATCTCAAGGTGCCGTGATATTTGTTTGAATTATGGAGTGGTTCGAATTATTGGGAGTCGAATAACAGAGAGTCCGGTGTACTTAAACAAACGAATTCCGATTACGTACAGTTATTTGAGTTATACAGAAATTCCGCAGTAGATGATCTCACAAAGTTAAACAATTTCATTAATAATTTTATTATTTTATATGACATAGAAGTTCTTTCCCGCTAAACTAAAGACTACATCAGGTTATCTCGTGTTTTTCGATTCAGTGTCGCAATCCAATGTGATTACCAATCATGGTTTAATTTCTTGTACGACTATAACAGAAATCGAACAGTAATTGGTACTCTCATTACATTTATCTTAATGTTCGGCACTGAAGTAGTTAATATTTTTTTAATCTTATCACGGAGGAGGATTAAGAACATTCTGATTGTTTGACCACCGTAAATTTTGTCGGATATAAGATTTCGATACTTTTAGGCCCATATTATTGGTGTTCTCCAGTTTGAAACTTTTTCCATTTCTGGAAGATTTTCCATAAAAAAGATACCGACACCGTAAAAAAAAATCTCCGACAGTGTTAACAGTGCTTTTGGAAATACTACGACAGTGAAATCACTGGTGCGACCGCCAGGAATGCAGCATAAAATTTGAAATATTACTATCAGTTACTTAATTACGAGTTTTCATGCTCTCCGAGCTTTCATGCTCATCGTTTATCTAAAAGAACATAAAAAGCAATGTTACTGTTGAAACGGAATTCGGAGCGGCAAATTTTGATTTTACCATATATGGCGGAAAAGCCTTGTTATCGCCATCATACTTTGGTTACGCTACATTACGATAAGAGAAATACAATACGAGCTAAATACTGAAGCTGATGATGGCCAACCCGCAGCGAAAGATCGGGATAAATCGGGTGAGGTAAACGTTTTACGGCACCGAATAGGGAACGTACTACTTTAAGCATTTAATAAGTAATAAAGTCAACATGGTACAAAAGCACCGAGATTTCGCATGCAAACTGGGAGTGACAGCCTTCAGGCGGTCGATAAATCTTTCTTTTACTTGGTTTTGGAACCCAGCTGAAGCATTGTAATCTTACTCTATTTCAGAGGTTTTGTTGAAGTCACCAAAGTAACGACGAGGTCATTAAATTAGTTTTACGTTGCTTGACTTCTTTTGTGATGGTTTCTATAACTTAACTGGTTCTAAATTTAGTGTGCGGGGTCAAAACGCACCCTTTTGTGTCGATTTTGACTGGTTAGGGTTGGACCGTTCATTTTATCAACATAAGATATCGGGATATCTTGATATAAGGGTGTAAAAAAGCCCATATATTAACCCTATTAAACTCGGGCTTTTTTGACACTCTTAAAGACTTGGGGAGGGGGTGGCTTTTTCGGAAATGTTCAGGAAATAGAAAACATTCTGTAACTGAAAGAAAGGTTAGGTTAACAGACGTTCATGTGCCAAGTTTCAAGCTTACATCTGTAATATTGAAGGAAATACAGCATTTACAAAGTTAAGGAATTTCAGAGGGAGTAGGGCAGTAAAAAGTGAGGTGGTTTCAAACAATAGCTTTTAATTTCCGAACCACTTATGATATATGGCTGAAACTCTTTTAAGTGACGTAGTATAGATATATGTTGAATGTGGCAAAGTTACACATTGAAAGCTTCAATATATCAGAAGTTAGAGGGGGTCAAACATGGCGCGTGCACTTTCGCCCCCACCCCCAGGCTTAATAGGGTTGAAAGGGTGTTTCATTTTTAATTGCTCAATGCATGACAATTGGTCTTTTTTAGATCACATTATCATAAATTAATCTATCACGAAATACATATTTTAGTTCTCCGTCGGAATTTTCAAAAATGAGGTTTATATGACGTCTGTACGAAGGTGATTAGATATAAAAGTTAGCCTTGTCGGCTGGGTAGGGGTAGATCATTTATTGTATTAACAAAAGATATCGTTATGAGATCTAGCCGCACCGTAAGAGAGCTTAAAGTCTTCTGATTCAAATGGTTTGTCTCAAATATTATCTTCCGTTTGTTTAATTTTAATCTCAGAGAAGTTTTATTGTGCAAACCAAAAAGTATGAAAACACAAAGATGAATGGAAATTGATATAAATAAAACGAATTTGTTAAACGAATCACTGCACAAAATCCAGCTGTAACCGGTCCTTTATACAGTCCGTCTACTCCCGCATACGTCCGTATGCGTCGGTATTAGTACAGAATGCCCGCATTCTGTCGTAACACGGACGAATACGGACTGAAAATAATTCCGGAAACAGTTGAGTTTTATGCTGTGAATAAAACAAATCCTTTTTGAAAATATTGCCTGTTTTTTGTGTTTTTGATGTGATACATTTGGTTAATAGAAATCTTTATGATGTTGTCTTGTTGTATTTCCAGCAGATCAACATGAACCAATGAATGATTCGGTTGACGAATTTTACGTTTAAGTTTTAACCCTATTTAGCATGGGATATTTCGCCACCATATTTAGCATGGTCAAGTCATCGGATTTGTAATCCGATAGTCGAGTGTTCGAAACCAGTGCTCGGAATGTTTAGGATCATGTCTGAAAAAGATGCTCCTCGGGTCAACCCATATCTTGTGAAGGAAATTCGGTAGATGGTTCAAAGTGATCATCGGGTGTTGTAGCCCAGCAGGCACACAACGTTGTGACAACGTTGTATTTTGGTTGTATTTTCGTCGCGACGTCGGACAACGTTGTGACA
>JAUCNQ010093002.1:0-12141 GCA_032352715.1 Bougainvillia muscus | reverse complement strand
TTTTATAGTGTATTAACGTAAATTTAGTATTAAATTAAGTATATACTATTTTTGTACAGGTAAATGCTACCCAACTCGGTACATACGACCAGCACTTCCACAATCATTCAACGATGTCATACAGCAAGAGAAGGTTGTATTGGTCTGTTCAACTGAGAGAAATGAAGAGGATGTATCTGATGATGAAAGTGAAAGTGAAGATGAATTAACTCACGAAGAAAGTGAGAACTGTACTGATGACGATGAATACTTTAATATAAGTTCTTCTGAATATGTGTCTTTATTTATGTTTGTGTTGTGCAATGTAACTATGACATACTGTTCACAAAAATGTTGGCATTTTAAATATTTTCTTTTAAAATATACTGTAATAGGGCTCCATGAAGGAGAGCCAGTATCTACAAATGTGTACATTTTCGGACCCTACTTGGCAGGTGTTTCAGAATCTGCATTAAATTACCTTTTAAAGGATGTATAGCATGGCCACTTTTAAAAAAATTCTTCCTTAGGCAAAATTTATTTGGGTCCGAAATCCATTTGGCCCCTAAAATGTTTTGCACACTTTTAAAAAAAAGTTACCCCTTTCAATTTTGGTCTTAGTTGGTTATATAACAAGAATCTAGCCTAAAACCTTACACTGCTGAAAATGGTCACGGGCTCAGTTAAATTTTCCCTTACTATCTAATGTCCAGCGAGCAAAGATTGTGTACCAGGGTTGATACAAATACAAGTGAATCGGCATTTATAAGTGCACTGATAGACAATCATAGGAAGGAGAATTAGAGCTTTTATCGTGACCACTTTGCCTCCCCTAACACCGTAGGTGGTTGCCAAATCAAACTCACGATAGCATTCGCAAGCTCTAGGGATTGTTATTAGCAGAAAGGTTACATCTGGTGAACCCCCTACATTCATTACCATCAAAATCTGTGAGAAACCTGGTCCCAAGTCTTCGCTTTTTGATCGGCGGGAAAATCAAAACAGCGATGAAGCTTTTGGGACAAGGTTTATCTGTGAGCTCAGTTTACAACCCTTTTCGACCAATAGCTCAGACTTTCTCGATTTGTACAGTGCATGTTCGGGCTTCATTTGACGATTTTGTCTGTGATTTCACTCCATGAAACATTGATGAGGTGCAGGGCGGTAATTAGTTGCAACTATAGGTGCAGTAATTCGAATTGTGTTTCCAAAATCACAATTGAATGTTCGCATTTCTAAAAAAAGAGACATTATTAGCATTATTCCCAAAAACTCCGATAAGTGAGACATTTTTAACTAAAGTCCCAATTATCCCTTGTTTACATAGGTGAGAGCCCGCTAAGTGGGAGGGTTTTCTTTATCTTCCTTGCTTGTCCCACCTTGGAGTATAAGCTTTTCTAAGACTAGCATATAACAGACTGCATTTAGATGAAGTCCTCATAAGATGACAGATAGTGTCTGAAAACAGTTGATATGGCTACAAAATCGGTTTCGTGATCACAAGTTGACGCTTTTAACGCAAAATATTTCCGCTTTCGATTTCCGTTGTGAGAACACAGTAAAAAATGGCATGTCGGCCTAGTTCGGAGATCAATCTTCCTTAGAGATCAATCCAACTTTGTATCCCAGATGGCCTGCTGCTACCTATGAATATAATGGGATTGAGTTCAATTATTGATGAAGTTATCTTCATTCGTTGCGAATTCCAGAATGGTCTTTTTTTTAAATTTCATTTAAAAGATTAAATGTTATACCGACTCTTGCAATGTCTGAAAAATTTAAAAAAACAGCTCTGGTGCTGGGCATAAAATTGAAAAATTGGATAAGGCCTAACTACGGAAGCCCTTATGGGACATGTATTCTACTCATATAAAACATTAGGATAGAATTCGAAAAATGTTTGTAGTTTATTCAATTTTTTAAATTAGTAAAATAATAATACTTGTAGCTTATCCAATATTTACTAATGGATAGATAATCATTGTTCCTAATTTACTTATTTTCTTTTTTGAGTAAACTACGAATTCTTATAGTTTATTCAGTTTAAAGTGAGTAGGAATAAACCTTATATTTCTAATTGTTTCTAATGTTTTAATTGAGTAGAGTACATGGCTCTAATGGGCTTCCGTACCTAACGGTTAAAAAAGGCAGACCTGTGGAACTAAAGGAATATTTGTTCTACATTTACGAGAGGTTATAATTTAATAAGTTGGAGAAAATGAAAGACACCCGATCTAAGGAATGCGTTACGGTGCATTCAAAAAGAAACGCTGACATAACTTTTTTGTTAACGGTTGAGTATGTTGTCCAAATCTCGGAAAGTAAATGAAAACAAAAGTTTGATATTTTGATATGTTTAGTTGTATAGTTTTCCTGTACGTTAGTTTATGTTACATTAAGAGTGACATAATAATAAAGCTATGACACAGCTTGAAAATATCATTGATCCAAGATCCAAGTGTTCAAACAACGTTAATGTCGAATTTAGCAAACCATATGAATTAAAAAGACGTGAAGTTGTATGTTACCTGAAATTCTTGTTTCACCTGAGATAATGATGATAATACCAGCAGTGTATATTGATGTCTGATGAACCTCGCCGATGGTATTAGCCCACACTCTACCATTCGTACTATACATATTTACATTAAAAATGGTATCAAATAATGATATCTTACAACAATGTCATCTAAAGACTCTTGTGTCAACCATGGATTTTTAAGGGCTTGTGTTACAGTGATTTCCTTGGTGATATCTTGTTCAAATACCCTTGCAAAGAAGTCCGTCTTCGTCTTAAAAAGTTTTGATTTACTTTAAGGATATTATTAATCAACCTGAAGCTATGATTTCTGCAGGTTGTTTAATAAAGATTCAGGCAGTCCAAATTTGAGCATAACCATCAAACCACGACCCCTAGAAAAGCTGCATTTTTATGAACTACAAGTTCACTACACGCAGTTTTAGTAGAATAACTAAATGCTCTGGAATCGAGATTACAACCCCCTCACAACAAGAACTTTTATAGCTCGTTCAAATAATAATCATAAGACGTGTCATGTTGTAACAGTCTAATCTACAACGACAACAAAGATTTCATCTTTGTGTATATAGGATACATGCTTTCTATCCTGAAAGATGGAATGCAAGCAACCTATATGCCCAAAGGTAAATGCAATGTTAGCGTCGTAGATCAGACTGCGCGTATTTTTTATTTATTATTGTTTCATCTATTTTTATATTTAAATTGGGTTGTACATACAGTCAAACTATGACGCTAACTATTTCGACTCTTTACACTTATGCATGATATATACAATAAATATGATATATTACGATATCAACCTCGATGAGATGTAATATACCTTACGTGGATAAATTCTTGCGTGGATTAAGTTACGCAAATTCGCGAGTTTATTAAAAATTCGCAAATATAGATCCACGAAAAATCGACCATTCGCGAATATAAATCCAAGCGAAATACCATTTATTTTTTGGCTCGGGGAAGTACAAGGCATCCGGGGGCAACTGTTAATAAAGTATAATGGGCGTACTGGGTATCAAAGAGCTGATTTTTGGAACTTTTAATATGCTATTCAAAGTTAATTCACCCTACTAATGATACTTTACAATGCTTTCGTTACTCACGTAGCGATCACTGTACGAGTATTAAGGGCATTCGTAAGTATTGACATCATTGGTAGACGAATGGCTATTATATATTATAATTCAGTCGATAGCAATCCCAACAATGTCAGTTTTTGTGGTCCTTCTTCATTGAGGTACAGCGGTTTCTGTTGTGGTGGCAATTCTTTTTGCTTGTGAAGTTATTACTCGCGAAAATAAATCCACGCGAAATATACTTCTTACAGCCGTTCGCGAAATTAAACCAACGCGAAATGCAAACGAGTCGGTGTTCGCGAAATTAAGTCCACCCGAGAAATTATCAACGTAAGGTAATACGTAATTTATTAATTCAACAAAAATCAACTCGATTCTCGTTACTTCTAATATGAAATAAACTATTGAACTATCAAAAACCTCAAGTAACTATTTATTTATAGAAATTCGGCAGTAGTATTTCTAGGTACTGTGTAACATCGCATAAGTTAACATACTCTAGGTCTGGAACATAGTCGTTTCATAATCTGCAAGGAAAGTTCATATGTGTCCATTTCCTTATTTCTGTTTAAAATAATTTTATAGATGATAAGTTTTTAATTTATTAGGCACAATGTTCCGAGTCTTCACCTTCGTGGACAGTATTGACACGAGGGAAATAACAGTCCGTTTGTGATCTTAAATTTGGATTGGATCTTTTTTGATTGGAATATTTCATTCATTAAAATGACTAAAAAACGGGATAGTGTTTTGACCTGCTCTTCTATTATTTACGTAGAGTTAGTTTTAAAAACATCCCGTGATTTTTATTGTGCAGTACATTTCTACATCACAGAAATGTTTAATAAAAAGCTGAGGCTGAGAGTGAGGAAGTGCAACCCGATGGGGGAATTTATGGTACTTGATTTTTTTCTTTTCTATTACTCTGATCATTTCACCAGGAGTTTACGCTGCGTTTGGAAATTATGAGCTTATTTCCGTACGTGTGTCAGCCTAGAAAGCAAATTTAACTCCCCCCCCCTCGACCAAACGACAATCAGGGCCGGCGACGCCATATCCACATCCTCCCCGGCGTCGCTGGCCCTGACAATGCTCATAACTTCTGATGTCAATGCATATACCAAATAAAACTTTGCATGGAAAAACTCTTCATATGGTATTACCTTTCTAGTGTAAACTAAATTCAAAATGGCTTACGAACTTTGCTGACGTCTGCATTTTCTCAAGTTTTATGGTAGAACCTCTACTGTTACTGACACGCTCTCAACTTTACTTCTGATAAATTTTCGTAATCCTTGGTCCACAGACATTAAGTTTGGCTACATATGGCACTAAGACAGTTTTGCATCATGTGACCAATTGTCAGTTGTTTAGGATACCTACTTCACTGAGTACAGGCCATTGACCAGAACGACATATCAATTTTCTCATATTGCCCCTTGAAAACACTGAAGCTGAGAGCCTATTTTTTCTAAAGTACAAACCAATTTGGGATGAAACTCTGCACAACTGTTTGTTGTTATGAAAAAATTCCGAAACTTACGTCATTTATCCGGAAAACCGGAAGATTTTCTATTTTCCGATAAAAACCTTCGGCAATTTTTCTGAAGTAAATTCTTAATGCAAAGAAAACAGCACGGCGGCAATCTTTTGACCCAAAATACATTTGCCTAATTGTAAAGACCCCATTTGGCAATTATTAGGACCCTTCTCCCTTAAAATACCAGGAATTTAAGAATTTCTTGCGTAATGAATCAGTCCTCGGGCTAAATCCGATATGCTCTAAATTTTGTAAATACTCAGCCCAATTTAGTTCTTTCTTGTTTGAATTAAAAATTCTTCTAAAAAACGCTTTATTCCCCTAGAATACCAGTATGACTGAAGTTTGCTTTCAGACCTATAGCTTAATTGAATGTTGAGGAGGGGGGATGCTTTTTAGCCTAACATCAAAGCGCTTACGCATATCATCTCAAACAACAAATTCATGAATAGATCTGTACGAAACGGTGGATTATGGAAAGTTTCAAGCTGTTGGGAGCATAAGTCGATCGTTTTGTCTGTTCTAACAGATGCACGTGCTGCAAAAACATTGTGGAATCTATCTGGCTTTATAAAGCCCATGCATGCGGCTTTATTTCTCATATAGATTGTTCGTTTTTGCATTATTGTTCAAAATTATTATCAAAGAATTTGCAGTAAATCTTTTTCTGAAACCGCACAAAGCATCTAGCAGGTATCAACAACACAGTAGAGTACTTCTTGCCGTTCAGAATCCCGATTTCACGAATTCCAAAAATATGTTGACTGCTTATTAGAGCCTTCATGGTTGACATTAACCTCATATCATCCACCATAGCCGGTGAACAATATCTTCTGGACAGCAGTGATGTGGTCCTCCAATGGTATGGTATGCTAATCAGGATAGATAATTTTCAAAGTATTTTAATCAAAAATAACCGTTCTTTAAAATGCACACCGTTTTTTGCAAATTATCAATTTATTCCATTTATCCACTCTATGCCCGTGTAATTCTTAGACCGAATCATATAAACGAACCTCTCTGTGTCCTCAAAATCATTGTTGAACTGGAAAATAAGCTAAAAGAAACTCAAAAGCTACCCAGTGGGCACAAGACGTCTTTAAGACGTCTCACTCGTTTTATCTCGACTCACTCGTCTCGTCTTGAACGGAGACATCTTAAAGACGGCACTGGTAATACGTCTTTTTTAGAGACGGGTTAAATATGTTTTACAGACGTTTTACAGACGTCGTTCGAATCACTCGTATTCTCTCCAAGAGATACGTTTTTTTCAGAGCCGTATTAAATACGTTTTACAGACCTTACGAAATGACGTAATAACCACGAACGAAGTCCTGCAACGACGTTTATAAGAGGGCATTCAACATTTTCTTTTTCCGAAACGTCGCGAAAACGCGACGTCCATGCAAATTTTCAATTTCTTAAAGTAAGTCAATCTGGAGTTAGATAGGGGCTTCCACTTAAGAACAAGCTTCCAAATGACATGCACACCCTCTACAGGTCAGAAAAACTAACAGAGATGCGATGAGTGACGTTTGTAAAGAAGGCGTTTTTCTTTAGATCATAGCTAAACATATTTTCAACGTTTTTACGATATAAGCTACAATATAAGCTAGTGATATCAGAAAAGAAATATAATATTTAATAAAAAGAAATAAAAGATAGAAAATGATTTTTTAAACAGAGAAGCGGATATCTGATGTTCGTTATCGTTTGTAACATGTTATAACAGCACAATATATAATGTGATATCTATGCACTGACACCTTGATGATTCTCTACGTATTTACTAACCTTAACCCTAATCCTAATACTATTCCCTAACCCTAGTCCTTTCCCTTACCCTTACCCTAGACTTATCCATGGTTGTGTCACCAAATGTACATCGTCTAGAATTCATGAAAAAATTCTCTTATCATTCGCTAAAGTAATATCTCCAAGTTGGAAACAAACAATGAAGGCCGCCATCTTGTCTTGTATTATACACTACAGATCTGAATTATTGATTATGCAACTCAATGGAAATCTATGTCCCTATCTGAATATGCACTCATTTTAAAATATATCCACTTTTCCCGATAAAACATAGCGGAATATACTTCTTGACTTCATATCGTATTCGCTTAGAATGAGCAAAAAAACAACATCTTGAATCATGGGATGACGAAAGACAGTGTCAAAATACACCAATAATATTAATTCGTATCATGATAGTATAGATCTATATAAAAGTAATAGTCAGCAATTTGTCATTGGTTGATATTGATGTACGATAGTAATAACGTTCTAGAAGATTGCGTCACATTTCTTTTATTAATGACAAAGAAGCATAGAGACGTTCTGATCGGTTAATACACCAGAATTGAGGAAAGATCTGATAGTGGCAATTGCGGCTCTGAAACCATATTACAATATCTTATAAGGTTGCACTTGGATGATGTCATAGAACAACTTTACCTAACTTCATTGAAAGAACATTTTCTAAAGAGGTTCTGAACTGAGTAAAGGGAAATTATGTGATGCAAAGGGAATTTCTACACAGTAAGAGAAATATCTATAGAATGTCCTAGGATGATGGAATGTACCTGAAGCACGGTAGTCAGCAAAATGCTATTAGATAAAAAAGTTGTCACCCAACATTTGCTTGGATAATAACGATGTAATTAGACACGAGAATGATACAAAAGAGGAGTTTTTGCTCTTCCTTAGTCAGTGAAGTTTAGATCGGCTAGAGTTATTATTTATAGACTCTAGTACCAAGATATTTGTATAATTGTTTAATAATTAGTCATCTTTTGTGTTCCAGTTTGTTATTTCAGCTACAACAGTAAGGACTTTATATCTGAGAGAGTAGCTAGGAGACCTCAGCCCTAAGCCACAGAGTCGAGATCTCGTCGTTCAGAATCAAAGGTCCAGAGAGTGCTAGTCTTGCTTCTTTTATGGTTTTAAGTGAAGAACCCGCTTCGTTCTTTGGTATACAATATGGTGAGGTAAAGGGACTTATCCAAATTTCCTTCCGAGGCTCTGATAGTATCTTGTTTCAGTCCCGATCTTAGTGATTGTAGTTTTATACAGGACGGTACACCCTGTGTCAAGATGTAAGCAATATCTTATATACACAACAGAAGAATAGAACAGTAGAGAATAATAGAATATAAACAATAGAACAATAGTACCTAAACAATAGCGAACAAAAGAACCTAAACAATAGAACAATAGGATAATAAGTAATCTTAAAAGGTAAGATTACAAGATATAGACTTATCTCATATTAACTAATCTTGCTAAAATAGAGGATTACAGTAATAACCACCATCGCACATCGTCGCAATATGCAATATGCAATAACCATCGCCGGACTAACATTGTCAATAACAGTTTAATTTTCTCTTTCTTTTTCAGAAAGATGATAAGCAGATCCAACATGGAGAGCATGGCCTAGTGGTCAAGTCATCCGATTTGTAATCTGATGGTCGAGGGTTCGAAACCCGTACTCGGCAGGCTTGGGATCATGTCTGAAAAGCTGTTCCTCGGGTCAACCCATACCATGTGAAGGAAATTGGGTACATGGTTCACAGTGTTCATGGAGTGTTGCAGGAAGTTGTCTAGGAGAGCACCTACCCTTCAGGAGGTCGTGTTGCTCAGAAGAGCATTAAATATTCCAGAACCTTCAACTTAAGCCGTGGTCCCTCCTGGAAATAAATTCCTCGAATTTTCGGAGGTTATCCACGTTAAACATAAAACTCACTCACTCACTCCTGTTAGTTTGAAGTCATTATCTGAAGTAGTTCTGATACTTTTAACACAAATGTACATGTGGGCTTTGTAACCTACCCCATCCCAGCCGTGGAGCTACCGAAAAACCCCATGCACGGTAGGGTTCGAAAGAATATATATTCGCAATAAGCAATAAGCAATAACCATGGTCGCAATATGTAATGACCATCGCAATATGCAATAATTATATTATGGCAGGAAGTCTCTAATACCACCTACTGTGAGAATTAGGTATTGAAACCACTCACGTTGGCAAAAGGCTATATCACATACAAACTGACACTGTTAGAGAATATATTGACAATTACGTCATAATCTATTTTTAGAAACTAATCATTCCTGTTCACATTATTATCTTCTATTTTATCTCAAGAAAATATTTTCATGGGACGACTATTATCAACATTCTACGGTATGTTATTAAAGATAATTACTGTTGATTTGACAATAGGTTGGTTAAGATGAGGTTATCTACTGAATCAGAAAAAACACCATACCTAATCTTGATGTTGATGTATAAAGAAGGTGTCTATACTTTATTTGACTATAGGTTAACCCTATTATGCCCCCCCCCTCTGCCGATTTATTTTTTAATAACTTTCGAAATAATTACTGAACACCTCTGAAACTTCTTCACTTTTAGTATGAATCTATTTTACATCTTGTGACAAAATTTTAATTGTCTAGAGTGCCTATCTCAAGAGTTTAAGGCCATTGATCAGAACCACCTATCACATTGAAAATACTGAAATATTGAGAAGTCTGTATTTTCTTTTTTTCTTATCACTGTGGGATGAAACTTTGCACAATTGCAAATTTATTTAAGAGATTTCCGAAAGTGATGACGGATTTCCAGAAAATCGGAAAACTTTCCATTTTCCAGGAAAAGACCCGGAAAAATTTCCGGAGTCGATTCCGACCGCGAAAAATCCACTAGGACGCCATCTGTTTTACCCAAAATGCATTTGGATGTTATTTAAGACCAACGTACCACAACCCCAAATAGGGTGTTAATGTCATGTTTTCGTCTTAAAACATAGTACAGTGGTACAACAGCGGTACAACAAGTCTGACATTTTGACGTCGTTGTATCAATTCACGATGACGTCATAATTTAACTTTTACCCCTGAATTTCGATGATTTTCTCAAATTAACTCCCTTGGATGAAACAAAAGCACTAACTAACAGGTAAGTTATTACTGTTTGACATAAAATATGTGCAAAACATTCAAAATTAACCTTACTTAGTCTGTATTGATTGATAAACAATGATTTTAAATTAATTTTTGAGAAAAATAATTGGGTAATATTTTCATAGGGCGTCTTCGCGCTAATGGGTCCAACTAATATCAGATTATTTTTAACCTTTGTGTTGGCAGTAAATAAATATTAAAAGTCACCGAAGGGCTTCTATTAATAATGTATCGAACAAAAGTTATGAGCAAATGTTCACGTTTGTGGTACTTTGTACCCCCTCCCCCCTCCCCCCACTGTACGAATAGGGTTTAAACACAGAAGTGCATTTCCAATGATATGTTAATAATGTGGATTTTACTGATCAATAAGACAGCCCGAAGATGTTGTCATCTCGCCTACACTCCTTCATTATTAAAGTTTTATGGTCTGTTGTCTTCGATATTCAATTGATGGCATGTGATAAACGTCAAATATACGTCTTCAATTCATACGTATCGACACGTCTATGTGAAGACGTCGTATACACGTCTTGTTAAGATGTTTTTAAGGAGTGGACAAGGAATACCAATTGAAGATGTCTCTGAGAAGAGTTACTCGTCTCGGAAAGACGTCTTAGAGACACGTTGATTACAAGATTTGCCCATGGATGGTTTCTCCAACACCTCTAATTCCACGGATTCAGTGCCCCCACTTATTAATGAAGTAACTCTGTCCTATGCAGAACGACTTTGGAGAAAAGTATCTAAGTATTTTCGAAAATTGCTCCATCTTCATATTTACCAATAACGTTTGCTTGTATTCCCCTATTCGGCCTTGACCAATGATCATCAAAAGTATATATTACATTAGTTTTGGGGAGTTCTAAATTATCCGGACACTTATTTCTCTCTAACTACACGCACAAGACTTGCAGGGTTGTGGAAACCGGAGAGGGGAATTTTATAGATATGACAATATAATATCAATATAGGCACTGTCTTTGCATTATATCAACAAAATATGTGCTCAGGAGGGAGGTTTTAGGCAATTTGATCAGGTAACAGTTCAAAAATTTCTATAACTATATAAGAATAGTGGGCCTCGGGGTAGACACTAAAGACATCGCCCCCTCATTTCGAAATCCAAAGGTGCAGTTGAAAACAAAGAAACTAATAGATCCCAAACAATATGGTAAGTCTAGTAGTCTTGGCAACTCCAAGTCAGTTTTAATTACCCACAACTAATATCAATCAGACTTAAATAGGGCCTTAGCTCTCACAGTTTAACCCTATTTCAACCGGGCTTTTTGGAAAAGTTATTTCCGTCCCCCCTGTATAACTTCCGAAATAGAAGTCAGATAGCAATGAAACTTGGCACACTAGTAGGAAATCATAAAAGAAACATTTAGGATGAAAAGATGTTGATGACGTCATCACTTTCTGTATGACTTCATTAGACATGTCAGTTTTGCATTTTTTTTACGAAAATACCATGATTTCTCCAAATCTAATTGTTTTAAGGTGTAAGCATGGTAATTGAATTTTTATTCGATATTCTAAAAGATATTAGATAGGAAAAAAGATAAGACACAAATTTGTTATCACGTGACTCTCATTTCATCCAGAATGAGGCGCCAAAATTGACAAAGTTTCAAAAAGAGAACTTTTATTTTTTTATTTATATATAAAATACAATGTCTAAACATGTAATACCTGAGAAAAACCACTCTCATATTTGACACAAGTATAAAATTTCCTTTCTTTTGATATATATATACGACTATAAGCGTACATAAAAAGACATACAGCATAAATGTCTATTTCATACATAAATACCTAATTTTGGCTCACAATAGGCATAATAATGCATAATTAATTAATTAATTAATTAGTTTGTTAACTAATTAAATAATGTGGCTCCAGAACATTTATCATTGATTGATGAGCTGTGAAAGTATGTAAAATATGAGTAAAATCTAAGCTAACGGTTCTCATTAAAATTTAAACCGAACTATTTTGGGAATTTTTTTGGTGGAAAATGTGATCATATA
>JAUCNQ010092891.1:0-12141 GCA_032352715.1 Bougainvillia muscus | reverse complement strand
TCTGCTACGAACATGCTATTGAGTTAAAACTTGGCACATAAGTTCCTTGTAATAAGAGGAACAAAATGACGCAAAAAAAAATCAAAATGGCCGCCATTTGGTGAAGGCCTCATCAAAAGTTTGAAAATTTTCCAACTTTTTGGTATAATATGACCAATTTTTAAATTTCAATTACGAGATATCTGTAACAGATTTTAATGTTCTGTTTTCTTTGTATGAAAGCCAGTACCCAGTAGCTTAACAATAGAAATTGTTATTTCACGTAACTATGATATTTCGAGTGAGAATGGCGCGCCAAAGTTGACAGAAATTCCAAAAAATCCAAAAATGCGTTATTACATCATAAAATGACGTCAAAAAAATGTTAAAATTGAAAGATGTTATTAATTTGAAGAAATTGTATCAGTTTGAAGTCAAATACTCCACCACATAAAAAAATTATGGAAGAAATCTTTTGTGGTAATTTTAGCAGGATTTCTTAAAAATTTGATAGGTGGTCTCGATGAATAGCTTATAATTTCAGAATGGTAGGAGGTATGGGGCTGAAACTTTCAGCAAACGTGCCCAATAGGATTTTAGTACAAGTCTTTGAGTCTCAGTTCAATTGCTTATGTAAAACAAAAGTTATTTAAAAACATCTGACAGGGGGGGGAGGGTAAATTCCCTCCCCATGCACAATAGGATTAAGATATAAAACTTCGAATTCCTTATCATGATGCTCTATCTAGGGCCAAATTCTACCACTGACAGTGCTCGTGTTGTACTACCTTTTATGACTTTTTCATTTCGAGTACTGCCATAACTGATATGAAATGGACCACTCCTCAAAAAAATATTTCGAATGAAATAAACAACCAAGTTAATTCTTTTTTGCACTGCTGTTATTGCACGAGCACTTCACCTCAGCCAATCATATTACAAAAAGTTTTACAGCTAATGATAAGAATAATAAGTGCTTTGCATAAAAAAGTGAAATACTTTTTCTGGATGTGCTGATTTTGAGATGGTTTCAGAAAATGCCGACACAGCATGTATAAATGACAACGTCAACGTTTTTGGAACTTCTCTTTTAGTCGTATCCTAACTCGGACAGAGACTGAGAAATTCCATCATATCCTTAAATATTATTTAAGAAAGACATTTCTAGCTTTCCAATGTGATGTGGCGGATCCAGCCCTAGTCAGAGCAACACGAACACGCTGGAGCATAATTAATTTTAATTCTTAATAACTTTATGTATGACGCTGGGTATTTAGAGATCCAGCGCCATACATAAAGTAATTAAAATTAGTTTCCATTAGATGGCTGCGACTAGGAAAAGCATGTTCTGAGTCCGCCACTGTGTGATGCTCTGACAAAAGATCACAAACATCAAGACGTCGTTACACTGTTCTTGCATTGTCATTTTCTACTGTTTGTTTTCTTTTTCCAGGAAATATATAAAAATAATGGCTAACTTATTATTCGTGCTAACCATATCAGCATTATGCCTTACTACGCAACTAATAAGTACCAAATCTATATTGGGAACTTTGGATTCCGAATTTAAATTTGAAAACTTTGAATATAACAGTAAACAAGATGCTACCCAAGAAAGTAAACAATCTAATCGCTGTAATGGATTATTATGCGAGAATAAAGAGATGCAGCCGTCGCCAAAAATCGAAGAACAAAAAGAAATAAAACCAACCACAACGACATGGGGATGTCCTGAAGATGATAAAAAGTGCATATTAGATGTTCAAAGAAAAATGGCATTGTTAATAAAATTAGGTGAAATTTATGGTAATAATCAAAATGGGAAGAACAATCCATTTTTTGAAAAGTTTCCATTTTTAAGACAATTATATTTGCATAAAAAGTTTTGAATACGAACACGAAATAACTAAAAGTATATGAATAACCCGACCTCGTTCCCAGGGTCATTTTTCTTTAGCAGAAACAAAGGACCGTGGAAATAAGATTGCGAGTTACCACAATCTTACCTATAAAGCACACATACATAACTCACATATCAGTGGCGGATCCGGCCCTAGTCAGAGAACCCCAATGTAATAGGTTTTTGTACGATGATGGGTCTCTGAGACCCATCATCATACAAAAGCAATTAAAAATAAATTGCTACAGCTGTGACTAAGTAAAAGCATATTCTGATTCCGCCTCTGCATATAACATCATAACAACTCTCTCACTATAGCTGCTTTTTTACTGATACAGCTTTATAGTGAATTGTTATGAAGGAGGGTATTTACTATTGTTTTGGGTAGAAAAGAACTGTTAGAACTAATTTACGCTTTCCTCATTTAAATTTCATACATGTCACCGTCTCGTACATGGTCTCACAAAATCTAAGAGAGGCCAACGACACTAGGTATGAGGTTGAAACAATTTGAGACTTTTTGTGTCCAAGAAAGCATAGCAAACCTGACAAGATAACCGAGTTATAATAAGACGAAGTTGACGACGTAGCAACATGATGGAGAATTAAACGTTTAAGTTCCTAGACTCATGTATGACATTGAGCAATTAAGGACACGTTTACATAAAGACTTTCTATATGCGAAATGAACTGTCATGGCTTCCAGAGGCGGATTTAGAACATGCTTTTACTTAGTCACAGCAGTAAGTGGAGTACTCAAAGTTATTAATTTTAATTATATTATGTATGTCGCTGGGTCTCTAAAGACCCAGCATCATACATAATATAATTAAGAATTAACAGTAATTATACACCATCGCAATGCTCTGACTAAGGCTAGACCCGCCACTGGCTTCTGTGATTGGATAAATATTTCCGTCGGAAAAATTTAACCAATCACGGAAGCCATGACAGTTCATTTCGCCCGCAACGATTTTTCATGTATACGTGTCCTAAGAAAGTCCACTGTACTTCTTAATTACTAACGTTCTGTTGGTTGGTACATCCTTTATATTTTGCACAATGATTGATATGCATTAGTTACTGAGGGCTTATGTTTCAACTTGATGACGTCACATTTGGTGTGTTTTACAGGCCATAATCGATATTTAGGTTTTTGTCTTTAAAATCTGCCATTTTGCTTGAGTCGTGGCAAAACTCGAGGAAACAAAAGCTAGTGTTGTACTATTATTATACCTCGCACTCGGTAAAAAAAGCATTTTGTGAATCAGCCCCTGATTGCAGCAACATAAGTCATAATTATACTAATTAACCCATTCAGTACCAGAGATGTAAATGATAACGAATCATTGTTTGATTACTGCTGCAGATGACGCAGAAATCAAACAGCGATACGTTATCGCAGCGTCTTAAATGTTACTTTAACCCCACGTCGTGATACCCGCACTGAGGGTACTTTTTGGTGGGTTCTTATGCCGTGTCACCAGTACGATCTTACAAAGAAATCCGGTTTCTTTCAGTGGCAGATCCAGCCCTAGTCAGATCATTACGATGGAACACAATTATTTTTAATTCTTAATTACTTTATGTATGACAATGGGTCTTTAGAGACCCATTGCTATACATAAAGTAATTAAAATTAATGAGTTTGAGTATCCGTCTTACTTCTGTGACTAAGTAAAAGCATGTTCTGAGTCCGCCTCTGTCTATTAACGGTTCCTCAGTTAGAACAAAACAAAGATTACTTTCGCTACGATGGCTATTCTTCACGGTGATTTTTATTTTTACTTACGTGTTACAATAACACTTCATCTAAGGTGAAAATGAAGCGAATTGTGAAGCGAATTTAAGCGAAATTTTGAGACGGTCCCTAAAGAAGAAGTATTTCCGACACATTAAAATAACGTTATGCAAGTTTTTGTTATTTTTATTACTTTTTTTATCCAGCATTCAAGATTATACAAACTCGATGGTTTTATAAAACTGTCTATAATTTTGTTTGAATATACAATATCTTCAGAAAAAATGGGCCAAATTTCGAACATTTTGCCCATAGATTTCGATCTCTGTATACCAATTTAAATGAACTAAGCCTAAAATTTACTTTTATGGCTTCGTCATATAGAGGTGCCAGGGTTCGACGCGAAAGGGTTAGAATAGAAAGGAATAGAATAGAATAGAATAGAATAGAATAGAACGGAAAATGTTATTTAGAGTCGATAAAAACATACAAAGTAAATACAATAAAATGTGTTGATTTTATTTTAAGTTTCCGTCCCTTCCACCGAAGCTCGTAAGAGTTACTGGAACTCGAGTTTCAATAAGAAGGGAGAGGATAGCCAATGGAGGCTAATTAACATCGACTATGTAAGATTTGTCCTTGAAAAAATAAAATAATAAAAAAAAATGTATAACTATATATAACATATAAAAATTAATAAACTATCCAGAAATTAGAAAATGAAGCCAATGTTAGGAATGTAGTGCACAAAGATGACGTTTATAGGAAATGTCCGGCAAGGATTTGAGCTAATTGCTAAACAATTTAACCCTATTGTACAGGGAGGGGGGGAGGCAAAGGTTACACGTAGGCATGGGGGGGGGGGGTAAACTTACCCCCTACCTAAAATCTGCTACGAACATGCTATTGAGTTAAAACTTGGCACATATGTTCCTTGTAATAAGAGGAACAAAATGACGCAAAAAAATTCCAAATGGCCGCCATTTGGTGATGACGTCATCAAAAATTTGAAAATTTTCCAACTTTTTGGTAAAATATGACTAATTTTCAAATTTCAATCACGAGATATCTATATCAGATTTTAATGTTCTGTTTTCTTTATATGGAAGCCAGTAGGTTAACAATAGAAATTCTTATTTTATGTAACTATGATATTTCGAGTCAAAAAAAAAATCCAATGATGCGTTATTACGTCATCCTAACACGACGTCATAAAAAATGTTTAAATTGAAAGATGTTCATAATTTTAAGATGTTGTATAAGTTTGAAGTCAATTACTTTACCGCATAAAAAGGTATGGAAAACTTTTTTGTGGTAATTTTAGCAGGATTTCTTAAGAATTTAATAGGTGGTCTCGTGCAATAGAATATCTGATAGGGGAGGGGGGGGGGGGGGAGGGTGCACAATAGGGTTAAGCGATTGAGAACTTTTTCACCGTTTTTGGTAGAGAGTTTCAAAGCTGTACACGCCCTGTTCTGTAGACGTTCTAACATATTTAGTGACGCTCGGGTCCTAAATGTAGCTGTAGCTGGTTTCACTCTGAATAAAAGAGCTTGCCGAAAAAGATCGTTTATCCTGAGACATAAACGGTGTTATGCGCTTCAAGGCATTCAACTTGGCATTGGCTCTTTTATATAATCTGCGGATGTGATCATTATAAGAGAGCTTATTGTCAATTGAAATACCCAGAATTACTAAAATAGAATTTTTTTAATATTGCAGTCTTGCTTCCCAAGAATTACGAGCTGGCATTTGTCTGCGTTAAGTTGTAGACCATTTCCAGAGAAACAGACTGCTGTGGCTCTCATGGCTGTTTGCAAAGTTTCACACAAGCTAAACATCGATGTGCTATCACTGAAAACTGTGTTGTCGTCTGCATAATTGCAAATACCAACATGAGATGGGACAACATCAAAGACTAAATCGTTCAGAAAAATGTTAAAGAGTAGTGGTCCCAGGATTGACCCCTGAGCCACCACAACTGTTACATTTTTCCATGAACTGAAAACGTTGTCAATTTCCACCCTTTGAAGTCTTCCTGTAAGATAGCTTGAGAGAAATTTTAAAGCCGATATGGAAAAGCCGTAAGCATGTAAATTGGCAAGCAAGAGATCATGATTGATGCAGTCAAATACTTTCGACAAATCCATTAAAACTACACCTACAATTCGGCCTTTATCCAGATGTCTGTGCCACTGCTCTAACATATGAGTGAGAGCATGTTGCGTACCGTGACCTTCACGAACCCCCGATAATGTTGGGGATAATTTGTTACTAGATTGCTGGAGGGTAAGGGCGTTGTCGTTCGAAGGGCGACGACAAAATACAAGAACACGTTGAAGCATTCAATAAGGAGCTAGCTAGACACTTGTTTAGACCGCAAGATGCCCAAGAACTTAAAGATCCTCAAAAAGTCACTACGACCTGGGTGAAGTACCTCTACAAGACAGTTCGAAAAATGAATAACACGGTGACGGAAATGATCGAGATAACCCCTGCCAAGGCTATCAAATTGGAGACGCAGCAGATGCCCCTGATCGTGCCTTAATCAGGGAAGAGCTCATGTTAATCCCAGAAGATGCTCAAGCTCCACCAGAGCATGTGCAGCAGTGGTAAATCGAGGCAAGACGAGAATTACCTGCAAGCAGGGGTGCCTCAAGAATGTAAAAAGAGGTAGCAAAAACTCGCTAAAGATTAGCTTGAAAAAGGTGCAATCTCCTTTTCAAAATTGGTGACCGCTTTCAAGCATTTCTGAAATCCAAAAAAGCGACAATACAAAGATGTCTATTCTTACAATGATAAAGGTACCTATGGATATACTACAAGAGTGGAAAAAGCTGTTGGACCAAACACGCCCCCTAAATATATTAAAGATGCTGAGAAAGCCTGTTACAAGTGTGTCGAAGCTATGGAAAGTGCGCGACTTAGGGCCTGTGTAAACGTAATACGTGGTAAAGAGGAGGAAGAGGAGGACTAAGCTGTAGAAGAGTGTAAAAAGGCCGTCGAGGGTTATTTAAAAGAATTTGAACATGACATACCCAAAAATCTACACAAATAAAGATGTCTCCTTCCTTGTTTGATAGCGTACCTATTGAAGTGTTGTTGGCCTTGGAAAATATCTTGGTCTTGTAGATATAAAAGGGACCTTCAGAGACGTCTCAACACAAAATCGTTTAAGTTTGAGGGGTGCGTCAAACACACTCCTACCTGCAGGTAAAAATTGGCATGATATCTTCGTTTCATTGGATAGCTACACGCTCGAACAAACCAAAAGCAGTCGAGCTGGTAAAATGGTTAGTCAAAAGAGGGATCGACAAACTACAATATGACCGTCAACAAGCTATTGTGGATCATCACCAGAATATTGAGGGAAAAAATCACAAAATCAAGCACCTCGATGATCAGGTGCTTGCATTGGAATACGAGAACGTAGATTTACAGGGCGAGATTCGCGCCAAAGATCAAATGCTTATAGAATTGCGCGAAAGATATGTTGATCGTGCGAGAAATCCAGGCCTTGACAACGTAGTGGTAATTGGGCGTAAACACACCACCCAAGAGGATGATGAGTATCACCACCTTTTGTACTATGCAGCACGCATACAGAGGCGTTTAATTTCAACCAAAAGGCGATGGATTAGCAACAAGTTTCTAAACTCTGAGGAGATTGTGATCATAGACAATCCCAACGGAATGTATGCATTCAATCGATTTGAAGAAGTAGAACATGTGGAGCTATACCGATGTCATTTTCGACTGATTGACTTGACCCTAGAAGATCTATATAACCTTGATGTCCCTGCCCTTGAAGAGTAATATGTGTGTACATAGGCCTGCCGCATCAGATAGTTAATACACCATCTGATGTCCACATAAGTTCTAGCCGGGATCTCAAAGTATAATAAAAAGATTAGTTTTTTATCATTTTCTACTGGTTCAATTGCAAAGAAAGACTTCTACAAGGCTAAACAGGTCACCGACCTTGCAAGTATAGATATCGACGCGATCATCGTCTCTGAAGCAATACCTGCCAACGGGGGAAAAGACCAAAGAGTTATTGTGGGATACAAACACAAAGACACCGTCATGCCGTTGGTCATCAAGACACCCAGGATGTATATTCTTACAAGGGCGTTACCCAGTACACCGAGACATCAGTGTATACCATGAACTTTGATCTAGGAGACCACCTAGATTGGACTAAAAAGTATCAAGCAATCAGGGAGAAGATAGAAGAGCAGATCTTCAACAGTTTAACGAAAAACAGCGATCGATACCTAAGTGGTAAGGTCAAGATGTAGGACGGCAGCATTACAACGAATTTTCATAGTGCTTCGATACCCCACAACACAAGATGCGAGGTGACCGCTATTTTACAAGTTGATAACGTGTACCAGCAGGGTAATAACTACTACCCTCAGACGTACATGCCAGAGTGCAGGTGGAATGGGGTAAAAGTATCCCAAACAGCGTTACTCAGCGACTCATCGGAAGATGAGGACGACATGCCTTAAAATAAAGCAAGATGTCGACTTTGAAAGCGAGCTCAGACAAGAAGCAAGAGAGCGAGGCCTCCAGTGTAACTCTACGATGACCTCAGAGCAAGCTCAGCAGCTCTTGAGGGGGGGGGTGGGGTAGTTCTTAAATATCGTAAAAAACAGCAGTCCATAGGTGTACAGACAGATGTTATAGAGTGTCAGGATTGTGCGTTGGCGACGCTCCTCTCGTAGGGTATGAACTGAGCTACGAACGGTACTGAATCACCAAAGATTTATAACGCTCAGCGTTACAAATCAACAGTATGGAGGTGGATCATCTAGCTACCGCTTGCAGAGGGTACAGATGTTAAGTTCTTTGCAACCTTTTTCGCGCTCTTCTTTACTGATTTTTTTTACGAGAGCTGTACGTTCTTTTTCCCTCAGAGAGGCAACCTCTTTTTTGGTCGCTGACCTGATCTTTTGCTTTTCGACGAGGTACCGTTGTTTCTCGTGCATGATGGTGGTGAACTCTGCATCATCGATATGATTATCAGTGATGGCGCTAGAAACTGTGCCAAAAACGAAGACTGTGCCAAAAACTTGATCATCTCGTGTTTGTTGACCTTAAGGTCTAATTTTCTCGATATGTTTTTAACACCCACCTGGATTAAGCCAGTACCAAGGGCGACACCTTCAAGTGCGATGGCAATAGAGCACCGATGCCAGTGGTGGTTATGAGGGTGCCCATAAACAGGCCAGTGTCGACGTAGTGGGCTGTTGCCTTCCAAAACCGGATTTTTTTGTAGAGTCTCTCACGTTCCCTGATCTCGTTGCGTAAAAACTGCTCGATCTCTTCGATCTTTTGCAACCTGTAAACGTTTGACTACTCAATACGAGCCGACGGTAAGGTGGGGTAAATCCCGCTAGTGGTATCTCCTGCATCATACTTCATCGCGCTGATTTTGTCCGTACCGATATCATACGCTGCCATTTATTATTAGTTCGAGATGGTTCAGAGATGATGAAACGTCTTTCCTGTTGACACCAATGAGGGTAAACCGAAGGGTATCAGTTGAGGTTGCTATCTTAAAAAATTGAGGCTGTTCACAGCGCTGGAAGACGATGTCACTGATGGAGTACTCTGCATCGAGATGAAAATAGTGCATGGTCTTGAGACTTGCAGCACCTTGGATGTGGAGATGGGTATCTTCTGCTGTATCGAGTTGTTAACATTCTAACTTGGCGTGGTTAAGTGTGTGAAAAAGGTGTTGACTGCCATAGTATTCTACACGTCCTGTGTAGTAGATTTTAGGTAGCCCTAAAAACTCGAGCAACTCATCACTGAGCGCAACCGTGTATCCTTGCTCAACAGTGATCTTTACGTTACCATTCTCTGTGAGATCGAAGAAAAATGTCCTTTCTGAATACGCATTGGAGTAATCGATGAAACGCTTCAACTGGTAGTAACCTTGACGGTAAAAAATGACCTTGGGATTACAGTCGGTATCTTTAGACCCTTTCCAGACATGGATATCGTTGTCTTGCGTAAGGTTGTACCAATTCGGTCGCACTCCCATAGATTTTTGAGGAGCTTGTTGAGAACCACAGGCTTTAAAATGTCGTCGATGTACAATGTCTCCATTTATTTGAAAAAATAAACGATGAGTATCTACCGATATAATGTAGATGCTGCATATTCGAGCAACCGAGGCAGGTGGAATCCAGTGGTAAAAGATCTGCTCAAGCATCGCATCTATACAGACTTGCAAAGCAGTGTTACACTGATCTTTCCTAACGTCTTCATGAGCTACACAATGCACAATGCCTTGGATAAGTTCAAAATCTTCGAGGGAAAAACGATGGGAGGGCAAAACGTCGTATATGCGTTTTTGGCAGTCGCAACTCAGCTTCGCAGTATATTGCGCAACAACAGCTCTTGGAATCTCAAGCTCCTTTCCTCGGTAATAACGCATCAAACACTACTGTGAGGCAGCTATACTTACAAGAGCTAGAAACTCTCATAAAGAGACCCGAAAACCTACAAGATGATATCAACTAGTTCCAACGGATTCTAAAGTACGCTCAAACGCCGGTAAACCTCGTAGTCATTGCTATGTGTTATATGATCCCCAGCGATATGAACTTACCGATCGGAAAATTGGAGAACTACAACAAGTTGATCTTGATCGCTCCAGTCACCGCTACAGTTAGTGAAGTATCTTAACTTAACCAGCAGGAGCAGGGGTGCCTATGCATTTAGACCCATATGGTTGAAAATGAGAACATCAACGAGTACCGGTATCACCTGCACATTCAGTCCCATTCGCTGGAAAACGGGAGCCTCAATAAGTACCACCACTTACGACGATGGGAAGAGACCATGAGCAGGAAAAACAGGCGCTACTGGTCGTGGGTATCTCGCTAATCTTGCTTGGTGCCTACCTTTTCAAGTAGCCAAGATCCGATCAGATGAGCAAGAGCCAGAGATGTTCTGCCATAGCCAGAGTGGTCTTTTTCAGGACATTTAGCTGCCAGCTTGCCACGATTCCGATAATACCTGGTAATGCAGAACCCAATTTTGTAGCAAGTTTACCCAGCAGGAGACTGTGGAGCCAGTGCTTTGAGCTGCTTTTGAACCCACTCTTTTGCGCCGTTAATCGGTGCTTTACTAGATACACCCCCACCTCCTAAGCCACCGGTAACTGCATGAACGATCGACTCGATGATCAGACCTAAAGAAGTCGGCACTGCTGCGATGGTGATGCGTTGTTCTCTAAACAGTGTTTTGATCTTCTCAGCGAGCGTCGTATCGCTATCAAGCACCTTTTCAATGGTTTGTCGAATCCGCGCAAACTGACTTTGCAGCTCTCGTCAATTTTGCGAAGCAAGTTCAAGTCGTGTAGCTCTTTCGTCTTTTAGATCTCTGAGACGTCGGTCGATCATGTATTACTTGCAGCCTTGTCTTGTTCCGACAGCGCTGAATCATTTTGCAAGTCTCTTAGCTTTTGATGTTCTGTACCGATGTGACGATCTAATTCGCCGAGCTTGCCTACGTTGTTTGCTAGATCACCTTGAACCCTCCGAAGTGCTCTATCTCGCGTTGGCAACAGCCCTTCCAGACTTGAATCAGCACTCGCACGTCTAATTTCGCTGTTAACATCTGATATCTTTCGACTTAAATCATCGAGTGGTATCGCGAGTCCATTTCCAAGTCAGTAGGTAGGGTCCTGGAGAGTATTTTAGCGGCAGATTTCTGCATTTTAAACCGCTCAGGTGTGTCCTCTAAACCTAGATGTCTTCTCATTGAGTTTTCTCCACCTAGTTTGCTTTTCAGAGTGCTATCTGAAAGCCATTTTCCAGTGCGCTTGTCGTTGAGGTTTGACCATTCTCCATCTTTATTAAATTCTAAGACTTGTGCACCTGTCTTTTCGCTTACAGTTAAGCGAAAGCGTTCAATACTTGCTAAATCTGCATCGTCCTCAGGGACCCCCAGGTGCCTGTACAGAATCTTTTGTATCTTAAGCTCCAGAGACTGCATGCTAGATGTCGTAGGTATTTCCGCTGCGGGTGTTGAAAATGTTGTTTCTTCTTCGTCAAGCGGTGGTGTAATATTTACGTCGTCTGTGTGGCACCCAAGCAGCACATAAAGGTCTCTCATACGCCCAGCACGGTAGATCATGGGCAAGACCTCGAGGTCAGGATACCTGATATTGTTAGTAGTGACGTCATTATCTCCGGTTCGCTGAAGCTAACCTTTGACCTCGGGTTAGACTCTTCCTTGAAGACTCGGTCTACGGTAAACAATGTGGCAAAGGCGATCGCCACCAAACTCACGATAAACTACGAGGGTAATGAAATCCAGAGCATTCAAGGCTTTGGCGTTTGGCAGATGTTTAACGACCGCTGGTTATCAGATAAACTGCGCAGCATGCTGACGGAACATACATTGATACTTCCAAAAACGGAACATACATTGATACTTCCAAAAACCCATAGGAAAACATATGGGACTTATGGAACATTCTTTCGGGCAAGTCTCCTAT
>JAUCNQ010092780.1:0-12142 GCA_032352715.1 Bougainvillia muscus | reverse complement strand
TCCGTCGGAAAAATTTAAACAATCACAGAAGCCATGACAGTTCATTTCGCCCGCAACGATTTTCCATGTAAACGTGGCCTTAATATATGTAAAGCTAAACTAAACTTTTTGTTCTGGTAATTTCGTTAAATCGAGAACATGATCTGTTCTTTTAAGGAGGATAGCACTTACCTGTAAGGTAGAAAATATTTTCACCACTATTTCTTTGGTAATCTCCTTCATCAATGAGATTTGATTACGTATTGCAGCACACTCTTCCGCAGATGCTATATGATTACCTGCAAGAAACATAGGAAAAGTTTTAAAAGCAACATTAAAATAAAATCCTCACATTTGTAATGACACATTTTACTGGAAGAGTCGGCTTTATGAATGTTAAACATTGTCAAAACGGAAAAGATTTCACATAGTATTGGGTGATAACCTGGCATTCACAAGATACACTATACACATGTACACATACATATAACGTACAATCTTCAACAAAGACAAAACTATTACACAATCTCAAACACTGTTCGATTTTGTGACTGATCGATCTAACCTTCATATAAATGTTTATGAAATAGTTTCCATAACAACGAAAGTCGAAGAAATCGATCTTCGGTATACTTCAAATCATTTCCATAACTGTTTACATCAAGCCAAAACATCAACCAATCAGAATCATCGATGGTATTTCTAAAAGGAAAAGGATATTAAAATAGCGAGTTTACGCACAGTCTAATCTACGACGGCAACGTGATATTTACCTTTGTGTATATAGGCTACTTGCATTCCATCCTACAGGATGGAATGCAAGTAGCCTATATGCACAAAGGCGAATTCTTCGTTGCCGTCGTAGATTAGGCAGTGCGTAAGCTCTCAAATATTTCAGCAGCGACGAATCCGACATAACTATTTACTTTCTACCGGACAGCACCAATTGACTGAATTTGGTATATTAGCCTAATTAAGCTTCATTCATAGAATTATTAGGTTTCAGTTGAAAATTTCGCTTCACAAAACGCTGAGTTTTCATCACAGAAGGAGTGACATTGTTGTGCACAATGACATATCTACTGAGAAGAAAATAGAAAAAAATTGATAAAGAATTTTTGAAATGGATCATTGTGTAAAATAGGACCACATATTTACCCTTTCATCCACAAAGTGAATGGACTTCCCACATCTTTCTCAACGAGAAGTGCTTCTTTTACTTCCTGTACGTTATTTCTAAATGTAAAATAATGACACCATATATATAACGTTTAACCTCTTCTCGAAGTCGTGCGACAACCCACCTAACCAATCCATGTAACAACTAACCCACCTAATCTAACCGATGTAAAAACTAACCCACCCATCTTAGGCGTTAAAGAATGGTCAACGGTTGAGCTGTAAAAACGATGTTTTGCGTAAAGGAATTTATGAAACAAACTGCCGAAATATGTAGCAAAGCTCCAGATTTCAGCAGGTAGTTTGATATCAACGGTTAAGGATAACATAAATTTTTACGCTGTCTGACATTATCAACTAACATTTCTAGGATAAAAACCAGTAAAGTTAAATCTCAGGACAGATTCCAGGACATTTGCATGCAATTTCTGATACAGTTTGATATCCTGCATTTATACCGATATCAATGTAGCAATGTCTTGTATCAACAACCATTATCGTGTCGTGTACACTCGAATACGAGCGCATTAGTGATCGAAGCATAACCGTGTTACATTACCTATAACTGCGTCTAGTACTCCTTCCTTTCCCAGACATCCATCGTTCATTTGTGAACTTAACAACCTCACTGTATGTACATGAAATGGTCTCGTGTTTAACTTGATCACCATACAGCGGGAGAGATTTCACAACACTCATCGATGGAAACATCTTCAAGGGTGAATGATTGCGAGCATACAACGATTCATCCTGATTTCTATAAAAAAAAACAGATGCTGATTCCTGAAAAGCTTTCGCGATAAAAACATGACAAAGTCGCAATTGCTTAGTTTAAATGCGTACAATATATATTACTGCCTAAATCTCAATGCGACATCTTAGCGACAGTCTACAAAATTCATATCACAATTCGTATACGTTTTTCATCTCAGAAGAAGTGTCTTTGTGCATACTGCGTATGCACAAAGACTCTCCTTCTGAATGAAAACTTATACGAATACCCATACGAATTTTGTGGAACTGTCTTAAAAAACACTTTTCTTAGCATGGATATTTTTGTAGAGGTTGTCTAGAACTTACACTTTATTATAACGGTGCAGTAAATATCGTGGCAACCAGTAATTCTTCAATCGTTCTAAAACATCGTCTTGGGCTTGGATTAAGATCTGCAAGGCCACTTCATCATCACTAACCCCTCGCATTATCTCTGCCTAAATTAAGAATGGGAAGTATCAATAATAGACGGGTTTTGACTTTTAACTTATTGACTGCGGAAGTTTACAAATAAATTAAGGTGTCCTTCAGAAGTAAATTGATAAAGATATCTAATTAAAGTCAGTATAGACGAAGCACAAATAATAGGACATTATTATGTTGTTGAAAATTCAACATCATACAAACAGACCATAACTAACCAGAAAGAATATTGGAATCTAGTCATGTCAAATTCCCTTACTAAAAGTGACAACAGAGGTGAAAGCTACACCTTTTATTATGACAATTCGTATCTCAAATCGTACCATTTCCATCACTGTCTTTGTGTATACAGACATTCTTTCTGCATGAAAGTTCATACGAATTTCCAAATAAATTTGTAAGGACGTTCCCTTTATGAAATCAAATTTGACAAAAACACCGCATCCAAATATAGCTAAATCAGGATTGTACTAATGGTACTTACCATCGCGTCGTTTGTAAGATGAAAGCGGAATCTCTCTTGAATAAATCTAAAAAAGATATGAGAAAAATCGACCTACAGACTTAAAATTACCAGTCACAGAAGGATTCAGCGCTTAGCATAAAACTTGCGGTTAAAAGACTTTACTATTGCCAATGATTTGATTTCAGAAAACTAAATGTTAACTTGCGAATAAAAACAGGCACAGACACAACACTCCCAATCCCAAAGGTTGTCACAGAAAGTTGAAATCAAAATAAAACAGGTATAGTAAAAAAAAAATTCCAAGGTTTCCAAGGTTTTCCAGGATGGTTAGTTGAAAAGCAAATATTTCAAGGTTTTCCAGATACAAATTGCAAAAATATGCCTTATTCTGAATTTTTAGATTTTCTAGGATGTGTGACAACCCTGTATCCCAGCTTTATATGTACATACCCACGAAACAGCCCTTGTGTTTTGAAACAGTTCCAACCATCCTACCTGAATATCTTGATTTTCATCTCTTTGTGGCTGATACTTAACAACGCAGCCTCTTCTTCATCCATACAATGATATTCTTTCAGTTGTTCCACTGCAAACCATAAAGTGAGAAGATTTGATGATGGTAGATTAGCGTTGATGAAATCAATAAATGTGTTCATATCATCTGCCTATAAAAAGAATGGACATGGTATAAGGTCCCACCAAAGAATTAGTTCCCCCCAGAACTCTGAATAGTCTAGGTCCCCGCCAATAATTTGCCAAATTCTGAAATCTGCATGAGCAACATCAAACACAAGTAGAAAAACAAACTGATAGAAATGGCACACAGGGAACAGAACATTTTTATGTGGAAACAAACAAATCAATTTATAGAGTCCGGGGCTTACAACTTTGCGAAATTAACACATGAAGGAAAGCGTAATTCCCCTCAGAAAAAAGACAATCTTTTAAGGGAATAAAAGTAGAATGTAGATTTTTAACAATAAGCTTGAAAAGCTTAGCAGTCACAATTAATGGAGAAAATTGTCTCAGGTCCCCCCAAGTAAATAGGTCCCCTAAGAAATCAAAAGGTTTTCCAGCCCCCAGCTGTATTATGACCTTTTTTTTGGGGGGGGGGGGGGTAGATACCATGATGGATGTATTGGATATATTAAAGGTATTGTCTATTGAACTTAAAATCTACGAAGGAGGCTCATAGGTCGATAGGTTGTTGATTACAAAATGAAGACATTCGTTTTGAAAAAGTACCTCCGGCATTAAATTAATTCGGAATAAGTGTACTTCTCCATACTTGGAGAATGTATGGACAGCTCTCCTGGTATAACGATGGGACAATTTATGTATAGAACACTAAGATCTATTCAAAAAAAAAAATACAAAGCACTCCCGAAAAGTGAAATCAATAATTATTGATAAAATCAGGTTGTATTAGATGATATTTAACTTACACTTTGAAAGAGCTGCTTGCTAAAATCCGTCATTATATTAGGTGTGGGAGTCGATGATCGATTCAATTCTAGTAACGCCGAAGAATCTTCTCTAGAAAATTCAAGAACACTGCATCGCCCAGAATCCTCGGTAATCCCAGTGTCCTCTATAATCTTTTCAAAATCTGTAGATTGAAAAGTAGGATAGCTTCTGGCTCGTGTTATATTTCCTTGCTTATGAATTGGTGGTAAATTGAAATGTGTTTGAGGTCTCCTCTTCGGTGTCCTTTTTACTGTTATACCACGCTCTTCATCAGGTAGACGAAAACTGACACTTCGATGTATCGATGAGACATTCTCACACGACTCCAATGACACCGATTCATTCCGAATATTTTCTGTAGAAACGTCACCAGCAAACAACGTCCTGAATAGTTTATAAGTTCTGTGGAGTTTACTATGTAGAAAATGTGATACTCTATGTTTTTGTATAAACTCATGGATATCATAGGTTGTTATAAGTTTTGAATGTGCTTCATCTAAAGTATAGACATCAGGAGAATAGTCACGTATTGGTGATGATGATTGAATATTTGACAAGTCTTTGAAAATACCTTCTTTCTCATCCCATTGGTACTTCTGATTAAATATCTAAAAAAACATAAACGTTTGAATCAATCCAAAGAACAACTTAGTCATTTATTTTCAATAGTTTAACAAAATGGTCGTTCCTTTTTAAAGCTGAATATTTCTAGTCTTCATTGTGGTGCTATGACTACTGTCTTGTACAATTTTGATCTTATAAAAGATTTCTTACTGCCATTACTTCTCACAAGAAGAGAAACCATCACCATCACTAAGAAGTTACTCTTACAATTCTATCACAGAAGAATTGTCTTTGTGCATACTTAGCTGAAATTTGTGTGTCCTCCAATTCAGGTCGAAATAGGTTACACACAGCATACACTGCACGAATTCCAACTGTATCCGGATTTTTTTCCAGTCCGTATTCGTCGGTATTAAGACAGAATGCGCGCATTTTGTTTTAATACCGACGTATACGGACTGAATACAGAAGTAGACGGACTGTATAAAGTTCCGGATACAGCTGGATTTTGCGCAGTGACAGCCTACTAACTACTATAACACCCGTGCGCAGATAAATGATAATAAAAAACCATACGATGTGAAAGTATGATAACAGTTCATACTGCATGGAAATCGGGATACTCCATTTCAGATTACACATGATTATTGGATGTTAAGATTTTCATGCAATGCAATATACCTACTTACAGGTAGTAGAAGAAATTCGTTGAAATATTCCACAAATATTTGATCATGTTCAAGAAGACTAAACACACTAACATCTGATAAACCAAAGACTAAAAAAAAATGTCCGGTAAACAAATGGCAAATAATATACAAATAATGATGATAAAATTGAAAATAAAATAAATCAACTGTATCCTAGATCATAAGACGTTCAAATGTCCAGCCAGCACAAGACCAAATTGACGTCCTAACGACGTCTTAAGATGCTTTTTTGAACGCCGTATGCCTGCTAAGCACTTTGATCCAATTAAAAAACCTTTGTACTGCCAGTTAATAAAAAGTACAGGAAACAAAGATATCAATAATAAGTTGTAGGCTAGCTGTTAAATAAGAAACACACAGGAAGGATTGCATTTTCATTTAAATCATAAGGAAGATTTCTTTCGTTGCTTCCCTCAGATTGACGAATAGGATCGGGAGTAAGTATACCTTGCATTGTACCTACATCAGTTTATATACCACTGTGAGACTTCTAAATCTAAAAGAAATTTATATGGGGGTGGTTGAGCTAGGTCTTGGAGAACTCGCAAGAAATCCAGTGGTTGATTCAGATCAAGTCAGTGCACCAAGATGGAGACTAATGGCTCTTTAATAGTTAACAAATGATCGTTAGCCTTTGGTTGTCTGGCCCAGCGGACTAAGGTGTCGAGCTCCAATGACACCTCTGTGGGTTCAATCCCCGCTACTGTATGCAGCTCAAATGGGAGCATAAAATAGATCCGCAACAAGATCAACATTGATAGCAGTGTCTTAACACTGAAGTGGCTATCCTGTATAAATAATCATAAATAAATAAATTGCATATAATAATCCATTTGTTCAACTATTAAAAATTAAAGACATTTTTGTACTCCGTTGTATTCCTTTGAATAAGTTTAAGTGTTAAAGAGTGGATCGGCTTTTGTAATCAACTCGATTTGGTAGAAAAAGCGCACATTTCTAAAACCAAATTGAGTTGATTACTTTTAAAGAGTCATATTTCATACAGAAGATTTTTTGCTAGCATTTCACCGAATTCAATTAATCTCCTGGTCGGTTTTGGACCACTCCTGTGTCTACCACATACAAAAATGATTGCACTATTCCTGTTTAAATGTGGGTTTACAGTTCATTCGCCTGATCGCGCGGAAGAGAAATACAGTGGATCCCCGATAAGTGGAACCCTGAGCAAAAAATGGTTCCAGTTAGCGAATGTTCCACTTATCCGAAGTGGCAAGGGAGGCCAACAAACACCAAGGGACCGATAAAAATGGCTCCACTTAGCGGTCGTTGAACTTATCCGGGGTTCCACTAATCGGGATTCAACTGTAGTGGTTTTTGATTGGCTGATACCAGTCGCAGTTGCGCTGGTCGCTTGGTAGTTGAAAAAGTTTCAACTACTAAAAGCGTGGTCGCTGCAACCAGGCGAAATAACTGAAACCCCACCTTGACATTTATTTGCATCGCAGGAAATATATCTTTGCGCATTCAAACTATACACAAAAACACATTTGCTGATATAAACCGCAGTATGAATTGTGAAAATTTTTCTTTTCTAATGTTTCCCTAGCTGGTCTCTCTCCAAAAAGTAGAGCACAAATTATTTCCTATCCGCCATTTTGTTAGTAGCATTCCCTCATAAACATTGCTATGACAATATAACGTATTCATACAATCCTGAGAAATAAGTTAACAGTCAGTCTAATCCCTTTCCAAAAGGACGTAAGTAATATCCAATAATTAACAACGTTGCATAATTACTACGCTAAGATCTTCAATGTTATTGGACATACTTTACGTCATCGAATCTTCGTTTAACTGAACTAATTACAAATATTAATTAAAACATTGCTCACAGTCCTTGTGATTTTGTGAAGGAGTAGAAGCAGATTCAAAACATGGTTAACCCTTTAATGCACAGGTCTACAAAATGGTCACACGTGCTTTAAGCAAATGCTGTTAATTATGCTGTATGACCATTTTCTAAGACTAAGCAAAAAGGGTTAGCATTTATTCTGCACCACTAAGAAGGATATAATGAAAAACATTTAGCTGTCAACATAATAAAATACTTTCTTTTACTGTAGGTTGTAAAAAAAGACCACTTCAACAACTTTATGGAGTGTCTACATCATGTTGTATCATTTGTCATTCAAGAATAAACTTCGATCGTTAGAAAGGAGATTAATCTCGTATTAAATGATACGTTTAAGCAATCGGAATCGATTAGACATCAATTCTGATTAGTTAAAGTTAGATTTAATACTTGAATAAGATAATCTGAATTTAATCCAAATCCGAACAATAATACCATATTTAACACGATACTTGTGGACGGTCCATTTTCTAAATAAATATTACTACAATATATAGTGCATATGTACATAATATATTATCGGACCCAACCTCCACCCCTGGCCCCGTTGAAGGCTCTAAAAAAATCGTCACAAAAATCGTCCGGCTTCATGCCATACAACTCTATCTTGTGCATCGGAACAGAAGATAGTGCTCGAAGAACAAAAAATATTTGTCGATGTATAAATAACCCAAATATTGTTAATTTAGTTCACACTTTAGGAATGCCATAAAATAACGAGTGTGTTTTGTAATAAAATATAACATCTCCCAGGAGGGGATAAGTGATAACTATTACCCCATATCTTTTTAGCTCATTAGCACCAGGTAGTGTGAAAATAAGAGAATCAAAGTTGTGAAGAAACGGCACCATTTCTTGAAACCTTGGATTGCTTTGATTACATGGGCACGATTCTAAAGATGTCGTTTGCTTGAGCTCGGTATTAAGTATCTGGTGGTTTCTAACAGCTCACTTCCGGCTGACGTAACTTTATATATTGTAAAAGCAACACTAGGCTTCTGAAAAGAATTCCGTGTGCTCTACATAGCTGTTAGCAAATACTCTTGAAATTTATCTAAATTATCGAGATGAATAAATAGTTAAATAGAACATAAAAATATTAACATGAAATATAAAAATAACTCAAGACCCGAACATAATGACGATTCACCAACCCAAGCGTCAATGGCTTGGAATTTCCTATAGATGTCGCCCATATCCGGTCCACTGTCTCCTACTTCTTGTTGTAAGCCAAGATAAGTCGACTCTGTCATATGAAATCCCTAACCGTTTTTTGGAGACAGACCTTTTTCAAGATCGTCCGGGCAAGGGTATATGCATACAGGATATACCAGCTTTGAAACGGCTAGTTGGTTGAGGACAATTTTACGTCCTTTGAGAGAGAGGCTGCGTGATTTACAGACCTTCAGGGTCCCTTTGAAACTTCTATGTCTTTCTTCCGCACATCCTCTCTCAATAAGATTTTTCCGAAAAAAAAGTCAATAAGACTTTTCCGAAAAAAAGTCCAATAATTTTTTGTTTGTCTGCCCAGTTTTTCGTTATCGATACATCATCATGAAGCTTTTCATTCCTTCCCAACCAAGTTCATACACTTATCCGGATAGACTTTTGCGCCAAAGGCACCTTCACCTGCCAGCACTTTCCTAAATGCTCGTGCTGATCCCTCGCCTACGAGAAACAATGTTGTATCATAAGCATATTGGACAATTTTGTGTTCTACGCCATCGACCACTTTGCCTTTGATATCCTTGCTCACGCGAATCGAACAGGCGAGGACTTCAGCTACGATCACGTAGAGAAGCACTGGCGGCCGGCAACCTTGTCTAACACAGCGTATTCGGGAGTAGATTAAATCGACATAGCGAACGAATAAAGTCTGTACCGAGTCAAAACCTTCCCAGCGTTTTCAAGAGAAAACCTCTGTCCATATGGGCAAAGGCTTGCATTCGACCAATGGTGAAAAGGTATGCATCATCCGGCCTATGTGTATTCGCATAACCTATCATGTCTTTTAGTTGTGCCATGGATTAAAAAATGTTTCGGCCAGACACGTTACATATCTAATCTAGTTAGTTTGTCAAGAACTGTTAACAGTCGGGTTGCTTTAGTAGGATCTTATAGTCTGTATTAAGAAGGCTTACAGGTCGCCAGTAGGACATATTCCGTAAGTCTCCTTTCTTCGTGAGGTATTAGATGACAGCTCCCTTCTGTGAATCTGGGAGTTTATCCGGTCAAAGCTGGCATCATCTATCTCCTTCAGATCATAAGATCCTCGAATTGTTTAGAGAAACTCACTAGGAATGCCGTAATCTCCTGGGGATTTTCCCTTGTTGTAGACTTTGACTGCCTGCGTAAGTTCGTCAAAAATATTCTTTGCTCTGGGCCCCTACATCGGTCGGTTCGGCGGTGTAGAGGTCCTTGTGGAACCCGCTCATGACGTCAAGTATGTCAGTATTGTCTGCAACAACAGTTGGTTGGCCACTTTCGACAGATGGTGGTTTTAGGAGTTCATTGATGATAGTATCTTACTCCCTCTTTTTGCAAAGTTCGAGGAAGTACTTGGTACATCTCTCTCCTTCTTCCATCCATAGTGTTTTCGCTTTGACGACGTGTAAGTTGGCTCTCTTCTATTCAAAGATTCGAGGCTTGCTTTTAGTTTTGTTGTTCTGTCTGAGCTAGTCCTTTTACGTGGCACGTCTCAGGGTTATTTGAACAGCACGTAAGCAGTTTTGCAATTTTTACTGACAGTTTCTTAAAATGTTTTTTCGCCAGCAGGCAGATCTTAGTTTTTTGCTGAATCCCACCAGCCTTGCGGGTTGTGGAATTAGTCTTTTCGCAAACGCAAGTCGCGCAGAAAGGTTTCGAAACTAGCGCAGAAATTCGCATCCTTCAATAGATTTTGATTTATCGCCCATATCCCCGGTCCTCTATCCAAACCTCCAGTAAGGATGTGTTCACAGACAGAACCGTGATCTGAGTGACTGAAGGGTTCAATCCTAATCTTTGCTACTGCTAGAATAAATCGGTTCTCGATATATATTCACTAGCTTGTACAAACATATATTCGTGCCGATTGGGTTTGTTTTGTACGCCACATGTCTTCAAGTTGAAACTCTCTTAGGATGTCTCCATGGTCTTGTAACGAGCTTTCCCTTGTTGAACTATTGCTTTTAACAATAGCATGGTTCTCAGTGACATTGAAGTCACCCAACAGAACGATTTCGGTTTGCAAATCATACCATTTTCATCACATAAGAAGTGTCTTCGTGCATACTTGGTATGCACAAACACCCTGCTTCACATAAGAAGTGTCTTCGTGCATACTTGGTATGCACAAACACCCTGCTTCACAATGAAAGTTGATACAAATTTTGTAGATCTTTTTTTGGCGTTTTAACATAAGCGTACACAAGAAATGTTAAAGTTCCCTTCCGCCTTGTAAATTTTCTTTTTCTCGAATCCTACTCAACAATGCTTCCCTAAATTACATAATCCTCTTATAAGAATAAAACGTTTCTTTAGGAGCATCAAAACGTCACCAATACGACATGGAGTTTACGCACAGTCTAATACACGACGATAACGCTATATTTAACTTTGTGCATACAGGCTACTTGCATTCCATCCTGTAGCTTAATACACAGAGGTGAGATGTTTGTCGTTGTCGTAGATTAGACTGCCCGTAAACTCCTTAGCATTGTTGCGTCATTAAACCCTTGGTATACCTTGTGGGAAGCTTAGCCAAGCAAAAAGAGATCATAGATCATGCAAGAAACATGACGAAAATTTTTTATAAAAGTTATAAAAGACAACTAGTACAAAGACACTAAGTAAATAAACAAGAGGAATAAGAACAACATTGAGAGGTTCATATGAACTAAGGGAACGGTTTGTTCATATAATTTTACACCAGGAGCATTTTTTTGGCCTTTTCTTTTTAATAAATCCGTTGTTAATAAAGCGATTGTTTGTGGGCATTTATTGATTAAATCGTTCCACGCACTACCTGATATTAGTCCTAAATTGCGTTGTAAAACATTGAAACAATCTTCATACCAATGTTCTTTCACTTCCAAAAGTTCCATCAGAACAATTGCATCAAAAATGGTATCACTATTGATACGTTCTTTGCCTATTTTCAACAAAAGTTTCAACAAAAAATCACACTGAAAAAAGTGGCAAAATTTGAACAGTTCAGCAAATTCAAGCCATTTTTGTGGAACGCTTTCTGGTCTAACGTGGCTGGACAGTAGATTAATAAAATTGTCAGCTGTTGGTTTTGAAAATCCTGCTATGGAAACTGATCTGTGTAGAGTATCTTTTTTACCAACGTTAGTTGTTAACGAAGTTCGCATGATAGGAATAAAGGCATTGATAACACTCAGTTTAATTGTTCTTTCATAATCATCTCCAAGGAGAAGAATAGATTCATCTGTTTCCAGAACATAATCCAGTAAATTCTTTGAAAACGAGTTTGCAAAATTCTTTAACTTATCTAAAGTAAAATCGAAAAAAGGCATTAGTAAAAGCAACAGGATGCCACGATAGAGAGCTGGAATCGGTCAACAACAATATGGTATTTGTAAGAAGAGAGCAACCTTGTCAAAGCAGAAATATCAGAAGTCATATTGTCTGGCTGTCTTACTTAAATATGTAGCTCAACCTGGAATTAAAACATACATTAGCATATTTGGTATCGTTGGAACG
>JAUCNQ010092669.1:0-12142 GCA_032352715.1 Bougainvillia muscus | reverse complement strand
ATTTTTTAGAGATTTGTTACATATTTACCGAACAGATATTTTGAAGAACACCTCTGGAGGGATGCTTCCGTCAATGGTCCGTATTTGAAGCAGTACTTGTACAATTAAACTCAGCATTATTCTTGATATCAAAATGACATCATATCGTACTGCATTGGTAATGATGTTGGTGGTTCAAACATATCAGAATATATTGCCCAAGGTTAGCACAGGTACAACAACATTCAATTATTACTACATCATTGGTTTGTTTTCGATATGTGCAGAAAGCAACACTTTGAACAGGGATGCATTGTTTTATCATATAGCTCTTACGAAACAAGCAGACATACCAGGTTATAGCTATGTCTCATATGATATCTGTTATAATGTTACAATGTTAAAGACAGTTCTTGTTACCCTACAGCTAGATCAGACATTTATCACTAACAGTAGCAAAACAAACCGTTCTAGGGACTGCGACCCTAGTCAACTCATGTGTACTGACACTAACCTTAACTCAAAGATTCAAGCTGTAGTATCATATTTGCCAAACGATATGACAAAGCTTGCTGCAAGCTATTTATTACCATGGGATATTCAATTCGTCTTTCTATCAGAGCAGAGTGAGACATTTTATCAAAGTCCATGGCATATTCCAATAAATTCAGAACATACTAAATCTCTTACTTACTTACGGAATCTGATCATGGAGATAGGCACTAGAGAGATTATTGTTCTATGTTTTCAACATCATCAAGATGTAAAATGTCACAGTGCTCAATATTTGCTTCACATTTCCAAACAGGACGATATCTGTATTTCTATTGATTATGTGTTAGGTAACGATACATTAAAGATGGAACAAATAATTTACCGAATAAAAAACAACAAAGAAAAAAATATCATTGTTTTAACTGGGTGGGATCCATGGGTTACCTTATTCTTGAATTTGATTGAATTAAATCAAGTAAAAGATAAAACATGGATTTTGTTTGAATATGCAGATTTCTTTCCACGCAAAATAAAGATTTGGATAAAACACCCGTCTAGTCTTTATGAAACAAACCTACTTGGATCATTCATAATAACGAGATTCGATCGTTACAAAGATATTTTGGGTCTCAGTATAAAAAACTCAGACGAAGATCTTGATCCATTAGTAAGGAATTTATTTAGGTTTCAAAATATTACAAGTTTTCAGAATACATCACTATTATCAATCATGACTGAAGAAAACATACAGAATTATAATATTGCAGCTCAAATAATATCAAAGTTAAAGGAGTATCTTTTGTTTGCACCTGTCAAATGTGCGATTTTGATATTTCTAAATCTTCAAAAATATACAGATTGTATGACCTTTGATATATATACATTAAGAAATGATTCGTCAAGGAAACTAAAAGGTATCAGTAATATCTACCATATTGATCCAGTTTCAAATAAGATAGATCAAAAATGGAACGAAGGGATGAGCGAGTTCTTTCAAAAGAGAAACTTAATAGTAATTAAGAATGCCACTTGGCTTGGTTGCAGTAAAACCCAATGTATCAATGGGTTTCAAATTCGTTTTCATTGCAAATCGAAACACAATAATGGCAGTCAGTGGACACAAGAATGTAACTGGTTGTGTTTGCAATGCCCACTGGATTCAATACGCATCAATGGCATACATGAATCTTGTGTTCGATGTAATGGTACATACATTGCTAACAATGCTGGTACATTATGCTATGATCGATATAAAAACCTCTACTTATCACTTCAGAACATTTCAACACTGATAGCTGTATGTCTGTCAGCAATAGGATGCTTATTTATCACAATCACTATAACACTGTTATTTATTTATAGAAAAAAACAATGTGTAAGACGACTGGATTTTCAACCCACAATTATACAACTTACTAGCAGTCTTTTACTCTTTACATCGTTTCCATTTAGTTTACTTGGACAAGCTGACTATTTAAAATGCATTTTAGAACCTTTGATCATTGGTGTTTGCTGTACTATTATAATAACAATAGCAATACTAAAACTGCGAAAGTTGCTCAATATTTTTAATTCCATGATCATATTCAGCAGAGGTAAAATGAGAAAATTTAAATTAGAAGAGCTTGTGATACTATCTGTCGCAATGTTGACACAGTGTATGTTATTATCTGTTTCGTTTCAATATAAACCCATTGGCACTGAAACAACAGAGTTCCCTTTAAAGAACATCCGTGAGAAGCACTGCAATACAAACCTTCATGTACATGTACAACTGTTTTATATCTTAATTCTTCTGTTTGTTTGTAATATTCAGGGCTTTCGTGCACGCTCAATACCATCAGCATTCAACAAATCCATTCATATTTTGTATGGTAGTTTATTGATGACATTATGTTTTTTGGTTTATATTCCACTTTATCATAGTCAAACTTACGAAACGGATAAGAAAGGCGTTTTACTAATTTTAACAATGTTAGCAAATTTTGTACTCATGGTCTCTATATATCTTTATAAACTCAAGAGTGTTATATTAGCCGTTACACAGAAAGCTGATAGATGCCGTACAACAGCGTATCCAACTTCATATCTGTCAACAACAACGAGTCAATGAAAATTTAAAGCAATGATTGAATAGTTTGATTTTCGTTGCGTGTCAAACAATGAAAATCCGGATAAATTAAGAACAGTTATATATTGTATTTATTTGTTTATTTACATAATACTTATATAGGATTAACAGTTTACAAGCTCTCATAAAACTATCCAGCATGGTCCCAATTGAGTAGTGAAACTGAGACATGGCAGCGGTAGGAAAGGAAAAACAAAGATATCAAATCTGGGCCAAATTGGGATTCAGGAAATGCATTCGAAATCTTTAGCTAAACAATGACCAATCAAGCCGCCCAAAAACTGCCGTAACTTGAGCAAAACCTGTCCTGAACTTACTGTGGCCTACTGTGGCTGAACAAGCCAAGTGAACAACAGCCGGGAAGTTGACTCAAAAACCTGACCTGAACCTGACTATGGGCTGCAATGACCGAACAGGCATGGCTCACAATAGCACAGCTTGACTCAAACCTACCCCTAACACCTATTGAATGCATCTTCGATGAATCCATGTATTTCTTCTTTTTTTTTATTTCTTTTTTTCTTCTATGTACAACGAAAAATCCATGTTGTTTTTTGTTTGTTTGTTTTTTATATAAAAAAACAACCATAAATACCTTCTGGTTATTTAGGGCTACTGTCCTTTTTGCAAAGACTAACTACTTACAGTGGCGGATCCAGCCCTAGTCAGAGCATTATAATGGAGCACAATTAATCTTAATTCTTAACAACTTTATGTATGACGATGGGTCTTTAGAGAGTAATTAAAATTAATGACCTTGAGTATCCCTCTTACTGCTGTGACTAAGCAAAAGCATGTTATGAGCCCGCCTCAGTACTATATACAAATATACAAAGTGCTTCGCACAAGGAATGGTGAGTAAGGTGCGAAATGACGTCTGACTAACGTGCCTGTAGAACGTAAAAGGAAGCTCACTTAATACGTAAGTAATAACTTGAAAACGGGTCCCGATACAATGCTACTAAGGACACTTTTACATTGAAAATCGTTGGGGGCGGAATGAACTGTCAAGGCTTCTGTGATTGGTTTAATTTTTCCGACGGAAACATTTAACCAATCACAGAAGCCATGACAGTTCATTTCGCCTATAGAAAGTCTTCATGTAAACGTGTCCTAAATGAATTACGTGAAACGACACTGGGGATGATACTGTACCAAGCCAACAACCGCTGAATTTACACGTGCGATAGGTAGCTTGACCTTCTATAAAAACGAAAGGAGTTTGGATGTTAACTGGATTTAAGGTGAACTGAATTGGTTTAGAACGTTCCGTTCGATTGTTTAAACCAATCACATTTTTATACATAAAATAAGAAAAGAAGGAAAATGGAAGGACGCAGTTGTAGTTAAAATTAGTGTTCTTAGCAGAATCTTTTGTATATCTAATTTTACCTATCAATCAGATTAATCGAGAATAGCATGACTTATCATTAGCTGTAAAAGTATATTCAATCTGATACGCTGAGAGGCAGTGAAAATTTGCCTTATATGATAAACTAGTTAAGTTATCGCACATCGCTAGTGCAATATATATGGCATATGTTTCTTATATTTATTTGTTTTTACCTCACTCGCCTAATGCTTTATGAAATAAGGAGCAAAAAGATGAGAAACTCGAACAATAATCGCCATATTGCACTCTGCACAGTGCTCAGTGCGATAACTAGTAATTAGTCGGACAATATAGAATGAATAGTCCTCGTTTAGTTTCAAATTTTTATAAATATCTAACTGCGTTTGGGCTATTTTGTGAATCTTTGAAAATGAAATTCCGGGCTATTAATCCCAATTTGCCCTCCAAAGCATCATGCTATTACTAGTAAAAATAGTTCTTATCTAATGATGTAGGATTTCGGATGATTATTTGACTTTTAAAGAAAATCTGCAAATGGTTATTTAACGTTCAGAGAAAATATGTTTCAGATTATGTCTTAATGTCAAATACTCATACGTAATCCGAAATAGATTATCCGGGTTTCCATGCACTGCTGTTAAACAATCATAATCAGAAGATTGTCTATCAGAGTTGGATTCAGAACATGCTTTTACCTAGTCACAGCAGTAACATGTAGAATCAAAGTCGTTAATTTTGTTTGATTTATTATAGTCGAAAATTTTCTCTACCTTGGTTCTTGGCTTAACCCATGTAGTAAAGATATAAGTACCAGACTAGCTAAAGCTTGGGCAGCCCTGCGAAAAATGGACATAGTGTGGAGATCAAACCTTAAAAGCAATATCAAGATAGATTTTTTCAGAGCAACAGTCGAATCTGTTCTCATATATGGTTCTAGTACTTGGACACTTACTCAGGCCCTCAGCAAGAAACTAAATGGGACATATACAAAAATGCTCCGTGTTGTTAAAAATGTCACATGGCAGCAACACAGACAAACAAAGTATTATATGGCAATCTACCTGCAATAACAACAACCATCGCAGAAAAAAGAGTAAGATTCAGTTGTTACTGCTGGAGGAGTAAAGGTGAGCTTGTTCAAAAGCTCATTCTTTGGGAGCCCAATCACAGTAGACGATCAATTGGTTGCCGATACAAATGTGCCAAAAGACCTATTACCAAATGCGATGGATGATCGAAGTGTTTGGAAAAAAACTAGTCATGGATGCCCGACTGAGGTCGATCCGGTACGTAGGTATGTATGATGACTTATCTCTTTAGATCCATCACCGTACATACAGATGTTAAGAATTAAAACATTTAATTCTCCTCCGCGATGCTTTGACTAGGGCTGCATCCACCACTATCTATTGTGTAATTAAAGACAATTTTTTATTCGTTGGGGGCTGCACTATGTGGTAATAATTCCTGTAGGCTGAGGGTATTAATAATCTGTAATCCGTCAACTTAGGTTGTAAAATGCCTAGTTTCAGGCTAGTTTTCATCTACATATTGTAAACAAACCTTTTTTTTGAAGTTTTGCACAAAATTAAATTGATTGCCATTCGATTTTTTAGAACAATCAAAGAACATATGGCTTACGTTTTTATATTACCTTTTACAAATACATTAGAATTGAAGCAAACACATATCTAGATAAAAGCCATAAAAAATGTACAAACACAAATGCAACAGAACAGCTTGGAATCATTACACATCCGTGGCCTAGAATTAATTGATTGTGAGAACAAGAAAAAGAATATGTACCAACGCTGGTGCTTTTGAATAAAATCCACTCATTTGTCCGTGTGCGTCAAAGTCGTTAATGTGTAGATTTATGTAATAATTTCAAAGATTACTTTAAAATGGTTAAACACTGCCGAGATACACGGAATACTGGATGCTTACTGATTCTACTCCCGCTCAAATTAGAATATATGAGAAAACCCTTCTCATACATGGGTAAAGAGTTATGCAATGAATTTACAGGTGGGATGATGAACTGGATGAGTTTAAAACCCACAATTTGTTGGTTAATACGTTATAGGCAGGTGAGTAGTATAGTTTACTTATTTCACTCCTGCACCTCCTACCATACTGCTCTATTCTGTTTGTTAATTCCTCTCGGTCAAAAGGAACAGAGAGGTTTAAAATGGGCTTCGGATGTATGGATGTGTGAAACAAATTTAGCACAACTATCTAGTCTACGCATCATGGAGTCATTAAAACGCAGACCAATGAAATGTGCCATTTTTAGAAAAACAACTTCCCATAGTAGTTGGTACACACATGAAGCTAGGTCAGAGGGTTCCACTGAGCATGTCCACCTTGTAACGACGATGGCGCCGTCGTGACGTAATGAGCTAGTTCTAGAAAGACAACTTCTCGTTAGAGTTGGGCCGGCTTAACACTTGGCACATACTTTAGGTGCAGTATGCGTGTATTGTCACAAGTATTTGCACCACCCATTCCTTCAATATTTACCACTTGAAGTTTGTTTTATCTTACTTCACTAACTAACTTATTTGTGGCATAGTGTTATCCCATTGGTAAACTTGTAATGGCCGAGAGGTTCAAAGTGTAAGCTTTCTAAAGTACAAGTTAATTAACTTTAAGAATTTAGAGACCGTCGACAAAATTCATCAGAAAAGTAGCACTATTTTCATCAGAGAAGAAGTACCCTTTGTGCTTTACGAGTTTGTATCTCATTCAGATGAAATGCCAATCATGCTTTCACCACATCTTCTTATTTTATTATTGTTTTTTAACTCAATTCACAATGATTTTGTAACTTGTTAACATTTTTCTAACGCTTTTTAATAGCACACATAGATAACACAGATTCTATATTTTAAGTCAGTGGTAACTGGCGTAATTAAGTAACTCATGCCCTTGACTTCTTGTTAAATCGGTAAAAACGTGAGTTAACAAAAGTTAGCATTTCAGGCGGGTTAACCGCACATTTTCACCAAAAAATCTCAGAACTAGATGATAGATATGGTCAATACCTCTAGGGGTATTTTTATTTTGGACTTTAGCTACCCTAGTTCGAGAGATATTCAGCGAGGAAAAAAACTTGAAATCGCGATACTCCTAGAAAACAGACAATTTCTCAGTGACGAATGAATCTTATATCAAATGTTATGAATGGATCGAAAGAGTATGCTCTGGCGTTATAAAGATGGTAAATACTTGCTGCTGAGATAAACAGTAACAGAAAACCGAATGAAATTTACCTTAAAAGTTTTGCCAAGAAAATGCTTTGTCAACCTAGAACTCAAGAAGTACGCATTCAAATAAAACTAAACTTGGCATAGAAAAGCTTCATGCGTCAGGAAAGGTCGCTCTGCAAAAAGTAATTTGATGGCGCAAGTACAAAATAGTTATTTAACAAAAACCTTTGCTCAGTGTGACCACAATTGTTTTAAAAGGATGTCTCATTATTCTTGACATAATTTGTAAATCGAATGTTTTGTTAAACATTCGAAATATTTGTATCACGTTAATAAACTGCGTTTTAAAAAGCTAAATGTGATGGGAGTAAATAGGAGGTAGAAAGTTAATTGGGCTACTATTCTAAAGTCCTCAATTTTTTTATCCAGGTATTGACCCCTATACAAACTGTTTCTTTCTAGAAAATAGGCAAATATTGACCTCTGTTTAGGCACAGTCCTGCGCTGGGGTGCGCTAAAATCGTTCGTCAATATTAATCCTTATTACCTTCAAAATCCAGTTTTATAGAGTTACAGTAAAAACCCGGTAACTCGAACCTCCAAGGGACCAAAGAAAGCAGTTCGACTTAACGAATGTTCGAGTTAAGCGAAGTTTCCGTTAAACCGATATCTGGTAGAAATAAGACATTGATTCGAGTTAAGGCGAGTTTTTTCATGATTAGAAAATAATAAGTGCACTGTGCAGTGGCGGATCTAGCCCTAGTCAGAGCATGACGATGGTGTATAATTACTGTTAATTCGTAATTATATTATGTATGTCGCTGGGTCTTTAGAGACCCAGCGACATACATAATATAATTAAAGTTAATGACTTTGAGTACTCCACTTACTGCTGTGACTAAGTAAAAGCATGTTCTAAATCCGCCTCTGCTGTGAAACCGAGTTGTGGCAGAATGTACAGTGATAAGCAAATATATGTCTGTTTACGTCAAGAATGGCTTAAAACAAAAGAAATTAAATTTCACTATTCAACATCTTTTGTGATTACCTTTTCCAGAATAAAAAGTTCGAGTTATCCGAAGAAATAAGACGTAGGGGAACAAAAATAGGACAAAGTATGGTTCGAGCTAAAGAATGTTCGAGTTATCCGAGTTTCGAGTTAACGAATACTTTTAGCAAGGAAGTATCCAGGAAGGTTAAAGGGACCGAAAGAATTAGTTCGAGATAACAAAAGTTCGAGTTATCCGGTGTTTTATGTACCGGAATTATACTGTATTCTCACGTGTTTGGTAGTTTGTAGATTTGTATGGAAACTAATATGGGGTCAGGAGTTCGAAATAAACGTCTGAATGAATACTACAATAACAGAATTGTTCTTAAATCATTTCTTAAAGTTGTAGCATCATGATAATAGGATGATGGTACATGCCAGATGGAAAAAATAATTAAACGATGCAAATGATTTCGCAACGGTAGTGGCTTACTAAAAAACTATATCCAAACTCTTATTAATACATTACCTGGTAATAAAAAAGCCCTGATATTCCACTAAAAAATCTTAAACAAGATATAATCCAAGAAGTAAGTAATTTGAAGATACTCAAATACTCAAAAGGACAGAATTACCTTTTTTTGGGAAATGTTCTGTCCTTCCCATGCTTTATCTGCACTACCTGCAAACGGGCATTCACCAACTGAATACGTATGTACTGATACCGATTACTTACTCGCGCGAATTTCACACCATAACAAAATTTCACAATAATCTAACCATAACGAAGAAGGAGTGACGTCCTTTATTACGCTATATACAATGAAAGCCTTTCCAACTGTTTGTAATACATATAAATAATACTCTCGGGATTTTTACTTCCATAGTATTTAAGATCATAAGATCACAGTTATAGCATTGTTAGGGAATCGAACTATTAATACTGCTAATGACACCAGTATTTTGACCTATACTATATCTATAATAGGCTTTAAAGGCATTTTCTTTCTCATCTCACCGGAAATACAATGGACAATCCAATGCACAATAAAATGCACATGATATGCCAAGTTAACGTTTTCTTCTTTTTCCAGCTGCACCCACTCACTTGACTAATCTTATCATGTTCCTTTGCATGTACCAATTCTTCTGAACAATTCTTTCTAGTGAAATTTGCTCTTGATTAAGTAATCGGTATCGGTACATACGCATTCAGTTGGAGTATTTGAGTATCTTCAGATTACTTACTTCTTGGATTATATCTTGTTTAAGATTTTTAGTGGAATTTGTATATATTTGTGAAGTGTATATACCATCTTAAAAAATCCGATAAATAAATAATGAATGGTAATAAATAAAATTAAAAAAGTCACCAACTGAAAAAAGTAATCGTCTACTGAAAAAAGCAGTCAACGAATAAAAATTGGTTGTCTTTGACTGATTTTTTGCAGGCACCAACTGATATTTGTACATGTCAGATGCAGTCTAAGAAAACAGTGGCTTACCTAAAATATATTGAAAATTTTCAGTCTGTAACAAATACCAGTTGGCATCTATGATAATACTCAGTCAGTGACGAAAAATGGACATCTTTGTCTGCCTTTTGCAATCTTCAACTGATAATAAAAAAAAAAAAACAGGAGAGACTTCGTAACAACTTCAAAAATTCACTCTGACAATGTCATTTTACTTTTCTGAATAGCAAAAAAACGGCTTCAAAACAACACAACTACGGTTCAAGAGTTATGATTGTAAAATATAGAATGTTTACTGCATACCAGATGAAAAGCATCCATTCTTTTCTAAATTGCTGTATTTGTATTCACAAAATAATAATACATATAAAAAGCTGTAATGATAGCAATCAATTTTATGTGTTATCACACCTATGACGCTTTTTCTAATCCACTTTCTGCTTTCTTCAGCTAAAGGTTTTAGGGGTCCTTAGTCACTGCATATCTCCGTATATACACGAGGCTCTACGGGAAGTGACAAAGAAACCTCTGTACAATTTTTGTACTGTTTCTATAACATTTTCGGGTGGAAAGAACCAGATACAACAATTAGAACTACATTAGATATGAAGCTCATGAAATTTACCACCGTCAAGACCAGCACTAAGTTCGCAATCTCCAATGACAAATGGAAGTTTCATTTTGCGGATCAGTTTATCTTATGCACGCTTGGTACTTCAACTGAGATTGAACAACCTGAAGTTATGAGCACCTATATGATGGACATAGTAAAATCGATGATAGTGTACCAACGAAAGGAGAAATCAAAGGCGTACTCAAGACCTATAAAATAACAAAAGCTCCGGCATTGATAGATTGAAAACATAAAGTCTTAAATATAATGATATCAAGAAGCTGATGACAGCCAATTTGTTGCTTATGACACTGATCTAGACATCAGTCTAGGTACTTAGCGCCTGGCCTCATTCTAGTATCACTAGTGGAATACTCTAGTAATACATACTCTTTTTATTAAGAATTGAACAAAAGGCAATCCTTTCATTAATATACTGGCCTATAAATGAACTTGCATATAGATCATGTATATTTCTGAATGTAATATTTGGAGGTTTTCGAAGCATTCACACTGGATGAAGATACTTGACAAACGATTTAAGCTTCTTAAAAAAAAGCGCCTAGTTCCAAAACCTTATTTACTTCTAGTATGTTACAAACATACCAAAAGTTAGTCTTTTCATTAAAATGTACTTTGTCTTGTTGCTTTGGTAGAATGATTGGGTTACCTTTCCTCTGTTAATATGATTGCTTTATGCCTTATTAAAAGAATTGTAAAGTGTATTAAGTGTAACTTAACTCTTTAGTTCCTGCCTGTTAAGGAACCATCTCAAAAACTCGCTTAAATTCGCTTAACAATTCGCTTCATTTCTAATAACTTTCACCTCAGATGAAGTATTATTGTAACACTTACATGTTACAATAACACTTCATCTAAGGTGAAAATTGTGAAGCGAATTTAAGCAAATTTAAGCAAATTTTTGAGACGGGTCCCTAAGATTAAGTATAGAAACTTAGAAAAAGAAAGGTCATGTTTGAAATTTCAATTAATTACATCAATTGGAAATTTGAGATTTAGAAGGCAAGCAAATTCCAAATTTCAATTATAAAATAAATATTCAAATTTCAAATTTTAAATTGAATTTAAATTTGATTTGACACTTTCATACGCTGAATATTAAATACATGACTACCTTCAGTAGCACCATTTAGAATTTAGAAAGTTTAGCAAAGTTGAAAACAGCATGCGAGGAGAGCGTAGAAGAAGGGTACAAAGCAAAATACAACCTGTCTTAGATAAGTCATGCAGATCATGTAATAAAGACTCATATTTAAGTTTACTTAATCCACACTACGAAATTACATTACCAGTCATCAAACTTTCAAGTGGATAAAATCCACAAACTAGCAAACAATACAATTTTGTTTTACTCTACAGCCAGTATGGTGAAGTTGGTGTGAGTTCGATCCTCACTATTTACAATATAATATACAACCATTCTTTGCGTGAACGCCAAAAGATTCTGGCCACGTAGAACATTACAGTAGAGCGAGTTTACTTCCAACCTCTGACATGTGAAATGATAAACCAAATAACTAACAATTTTTATACTTTATGGAAAAACCAAAATACAATGAATCTTTTCATGTAAGAACCAAAACACTACCTGAGACATGTCACTTATCAAGCACACATGTTAGAGGCCACCTACACACTTCATACAAACTAGTGGAGCGCTGCCAACCACTACTTCCATAAGCTGTTCTTGAATGAAACTAAGGTACGACACAATCGATAAGAAATAAAACAGAAAACAATAAAAATAAAAAAAAAACATGAACATTGTCAACATATCAGTGATACATAAGCAGTTCACGGAAGCAGCCATCTGTACGTGTTCTTCAAATTATGTGTTCGGTAAATATTTGAAAAATTCCTACAGAAGTGTC